>JAGFPH010006997.1:5329-26722 GCA_018207615.1 Philaenus spumarius | reverse complement strand
TACAGTAACCAAACTATAACTATAGTTATAGTTTGGTTACTGTAGCCCGTGCATCACTGAGGATGGCGACATTGTCGTTGAAACGCGTTTGAGGTTAGTAAACGTATTTATTGTGAGATTTTGTGTTCAGGTTTTATTTTATCTAAGTTACTTTCTCACAAGTCAAGCTCATTAGTTATTTATTACATACGCAAAGGCATTTCGCAGTAGAGTAGGTCTTGCACAGCTTATCAAAGGTATCAGTACCAGCTTTTGTCATGTTATAAATTATGAGAGGATAATTTCCGGTTTCCCAGTTTCAGCGTCCACTGTATCGTCCCTGTGCATGATTGACAGTACAAAAACAACTTTTTTTTTTACATTTGAAACTAACGTTTTCTTACCATCAAAATAGAATAAAGAAGATCTTTGGCTTGTTTGTGATGAAAAAACAAAATAACTATGTTTTTTCAAAAAAGTTACGTACAGAGTCAACATGGGTCTGACAGACCCGAATACAATTGTTTTTCATAACCGCTATATATACATTTTTTTAATGGAAACAATTACATTTCAGGTTTGGGTAGATCAAAACGTGAAGCTACAGAAAATTTCAAATCCGTGGTGAACTACGCGTAAAATAAAAAACACTCGTGTCTGTCAGACCCATGTTGATCCGTTAAGGGTTAAAAATGGAATACTTTGCTTTTTTTTAAGTATCTTGATGTATGTACTTCTTATCTGGGGAAATGGAGTTGAAATTCACACAGATTTAATTCTTCAAAAAAAAAAAAAAAAAAGCTTTGAGAATATTAACGAAGTCGGTTAAATTGGAACACTGCAAACCACTGTTTGTTAAAACTGGTATTTTAACTCTTATCAACTTATATATTTTGGATTTAGGAATAAATTTACATATGTATCCAGTTAGAGTATTAATTGATGATTATAATACAAGATTTGGTAATATTTTTGAACAACCAAGACATAGATTGAATAAATACAAGAATTATCACTTAGCTTTACTGCTTTTCATTATTATCATTTAGCTTTTCATTTTATGGTTTGCTGAAAATGCACCCATTTTATAACTTGACAGATATTTGAATATTTGAATTGTGATATCAATATTTAGTAAGCCCGGATCTGTTATGTTAGCTTTATGTTTTAATAAATTAAACCAGTACGTGACGAAGTCTTTTGCAATGTTGTACATGTGCTGAAGGACCAATAAATGTTCTGTTCTGAAAGAGAAAGCGCATAGCAATATATACGACCTTTATTAAGCCTTACTTTATAAGTGACATTAACACACTTAAATATATATTTCAAAATATCTTTTACTTAGATTCGCGTAGTATTTCCTCCTGAAAATCAAATGGACATTCATTCTTCAAATACAACAAAAGATAAGCGTTTGAGAACCGAACCTTGACGGAAGAAGTTAAACCAAAGGAAAGAAGGAACTTTCAGCAAGTTGGATCATGCAAGTTTTAGTCTGTCGGCGAATTAATCTATAAATAACAAATTGGAAACTAAAGTTATACGTTCAACTTTGTATTTGTTGTGGTTGCAAAGCTGCAACTTTGCCAAGAGTGTGTTTTCGAAGTAATTAAGCTAGAACAATGTGAACAAAACGTTTTCAACATACAGAGTGAGCAAAATTCTGGAATGTATGTAATAATTCGAAAACTATCAGACAAAAGGTAATGAAACTTTTTAGTTATACCTTTGACAGTATAATCAATCATTGACCGAGGGACGCCTCACTTAGTATTTACTTGTAAAATACGTAAACTATTAGTTATAGTAACAAATTCGTTTTTTGAATGACTCATTATGTTTCGCTTAATAGTTTTCTAATCATTAAATTTATACCGGACTTTTGCCCAACCCTGGCAAATAAAATCGTTCATTCATCAACCAATATACAGGGATAGTGTAGTATATAAATTTTGATGTTTGAACTGTAGGTATACAAATTCAAATCCCAAAACTATTATACGTAAGGTGTATATTCTAAAAGTAATAACAATATAATTAGGTATAATATTTAAAGTATTTCATAATAGAAGAATTCACCATAAAAGGTTTGGGTGTTTTTGTATTAAAGGTATATTGGGGCTAAACCAAGGCCGTAGCCAGGGGGAGGTTAGGGGGGTCAAACCCCCCTTAAATCCCGAAATTTAGTAGTAAAAATTAATACTAGGTTTAAAAAGTGTAAATTGCATTATAAAATAAACGATCCAGCAGCATATTATTTTACATCATTGTTGCATGCATACTGATATTTAGATTTGCTAGATTAAACTACAACGTACAACACACAAGGATGCAGTAGGTTAAAGCCTTACTCTCTTGTGAGCTTAATCTGATCTATTAAATAAGAAAACTAAGAAAGTCCAACAAAAATACTTTACTCTAACAAAACCCGCAATGCATTGTGTATTGAAAATACCCCCAATATGGGGGTTGGCGTGCGAAGCACGCAACGCTCTTTGTGCTGAAAATCGTCCCAATATGGGATTTGGCGTGCGAAACATGCAAAGCTCTGTCTATTGAATATTCTCCCAATACGGGGATTGGCGTGCGAAGCACGCAATGCTTTGCCTATTGAAAATTTTCCCATACGGAGATTGGCGTGCGAAGCACGCAATGCTCTGTCTATTGAAAATACTTCTAATATGGTGGTTGGCGTGCAAAGCACGCAACGCTCTGTGTACCGAAAATCCTCCCGATACGGGGGTTGGCGTGCGAAGCACGTAATGCTTTGTCTATTGAAAATTCTCCCATACGGAGATTGGCGTGCAAAGCACGCAATGCTCTGTCTATTGAAAATACTTCCAATATGGTGGTTGGCGTGCGAAGCACGGAATGCTCTGTCTATTGAAAATTTCCTCATATGGGGGTTGGCGTGCGAAGCACACAATGCATTGCGTATTGAAAATACTCCCAACACGGGGGTTGGCGTGCAAAGCACGAAATGCTCTTTCTATTGATGATTCTCCAATACGGGTGTTAGCGTGCGAAGCACGTAATGCATTACGTATTGAAAATACTCCCATACGGGGGTTGGCGTGCAATGCACTGTGCGTCGGCCGCTTCTCATACTGTTCAGTGTCAAACTCACATGTGCGTCCTTAGCAGTGAACGTGTTAAAAGTGTTTAAATTCAAATCCCCAGTTCTGACTTGACCCTCCCGAAAAGTTTTCCCGGCTACGGCTTTGGGCTCCACAAGATTAAATTTTGAATTAAATATTAGCTCGGCTGGCGATGTGACTCCCAAGAACTAGGTCAAAACAAGTACGGAGATATTTGATTGAAATAGTTATAGGCCTATTCTGGAAAATTGCATAATTTGTTTCAACAATTGTGCATCACAATTTCAATTATTTATTTGGAACAAAAACGTGTTGTTTAATCTTATAAATTGGCTGGACTTGATTTATCTGTCATTTAATTAACATTTGAATTATAAAATGTATTTATAATGCAAATCTCTGGATTAATAGTACATATTAAAACATACATTCCAAACCATAATACCTTCAATTATATTTAGGTTAACCATATTTATTTGACAGGACAAATTCTAGTTCAAAGGACTACTTTTATAAACACATTTCCATGTATCGTTCAAGGATTTGTTACATTTGGTTTCCTTTGCATCTTACCTAAAGCTTTAACAAACTCTAAGGTGTTTTATTATTTACTATCATGTATGAGTTAGCTCAGTAACTGTTTTAAATTCCTTCTTAGGTGTTTACAAACCTTCTTGGCAGCAATTCTACTAAAACAGTTCCGATACAATTATTAAACTAAATGAAGCCTAGTTTTATATATACTGTATATTTATATAAGCGGCGTTGTCCTGACTGAATGACTGACTGACATAGAACCAACATAGAGCAATAAGTACTTAAGGGTCTGCTGTAGTGGCGGCCATCTTGTATTTTTTTCCCATAAGAGCAATGTTAAATTTCAAACCATTGATTTCGTTTATTTTTTATCATAAAATTGCAAGGTCTCATTTTAAGCACAGTCACAATACGCATTCGTTTTGCGATTTATTTTTTTTAAATTTGTTTCATTTGTCACGTAATTGACATTTTTGAAGTACCAAGTTTGAACTTTTTTCATTACACAATAAACAAATTATAATTAATAAACGGTACCAGGAACTGGCACATACTTTCTCACAAACTTATTTAAATTATTAAACAGATTCACTGTGAGTTCATGATTGTATTAAAGTAGGAGATGGGTTACATTAAAGTAGGAGAATAACTAATAAATATTATTATTACTATCTGAATGAGAGTTTTTAGAAAGATGCTGTTTTTTTGCATATGGTAGGGTACATAAAGGGACACAAATAAGCAAAATTTTATCAAAATCGTTATAGCCGTTTTATATTAAAAAAATCTGGTAATTGGTTGACCGTGCAGGCCAACCATAGAACTTCCCGCTTAGTTTGAATTTTAAACGCTTAAAAATGAGTTTATTTGTTAAAATACCAAAAAATGAAAATTTGTGAATTTTTAAACAACGATAACTTTTGAATGCGTCGTTTGATTTTCATTTAAAAAAAAGCATTCTACGCAGTTTTTAAAGCACAAAAAGAAAATGTACAGGTTTATATTGATTGGTTGAGAAATCTGGAAGATATGTTAAAAAAATACCAAAATATACCAAAAAACAAAAATTTGTGAATTTTTAAACAACGATAACTTTTGAATGCGTCGTCCGATTTTCAATTTTCAAAAAAGCAGTCGACGCAGTTTTTTAAGCACAAAAAATGTATACATGGTTTTATTATGATTTTTTCGCACGCTTTAAAGTTATTTTTAAAAAACATAAAAATTCCAAAAAAAATGTAGTTTATTTTTTTAAATTTCTTCGGATTGGCTCGATAGATTAACTCTCAAATCTAATCAGATCTAAGTTTTGATACCCCCTTTCGAATCACATGTCGTAGAATTCAATCGGTTGATTCGTTTTTGAGAAACTGTACGACAAAAATGTATTTACACACATACATCCACACACACACACACACACACCCCCACACACACACACACACACCCACACACACACGGTCGGACACCTCGGCGGGAATAGTCAGAATGGCTTCCTGGGACCTCAAAACGTGGAGATTTAATGAAAACTCGACTTTTGAAAATCGGACCGAAATCAATAACTTCCCTTTATTGGTAGCGGGAAGTTAAAAATATAACTGATTTTTTAGCCAAAAAGGGGGTTGTTTTCCAAACCTTTTTTCATGCATCTATACAGGCCTGATTGACATGTTTGGTAGACATTTGTTCGAAATCAATCGAATAGTTTTCTGAGCTTTATATCATACAGACATACAGACAGAATTTTGAAAAAAAACACTTTTTATTGCTCTGGGGGTCCCAAAACGAATATTTAAACAAAAATTTCAACATCGATTTTGTTTAAGATCACTACTTTCTCTATAGGCCTACTATTGTATAGTGAGAAAGTAAAAGTGAAACGCAAGCCAGATCCGCAATTTTATAAAGAATATTCAGTTTTTTTGAGTTTAAATCAATTACAAAAATTGATTTATAAAATGATTTAAAATTATTCAATGCTAAAGCTCTCAGCTGCATGAAATTGCACTGTTTAGATACGGCTTTAGAGAGAAGCCCTTGCTTTTAAGGTTGCATTATCGTTTACTGGAGCAGACCCTTAAGATACAAAAATTTAAATGTTTGTTCTTGTGTGGTCGTAGACGTATACTAAGAAAGTTTTTTTTTTGCAAAATTTAATTTTTAAAGCTTAAAAATAGTGTAAACATAAATCAACGAAAAATACTTACTGAATAATAATTCATCTGAAACATCTGTTGTAACATGTTATAAATAAATCAGCTGATTTGCCTGAAAACTGAACATAATTTTAGGTTAGGCCTACATTGAACCAAAATCCTATTATTTGAAACCAATTTTTACAAATTTAGAATTAAGTAAGTACTATTCACAACTAACAGTTTTTTACATTAGGTATAGGCAAACAAATATTGTTTAGTTAGTAATATCAAAGTTTTTTTGAAATGTTGGTCATTGGTTATTTATATACCGTTTCATTGGCTTGGACTTGGGTTACCGCCTTTACCAACGAGCGGAGTCCCTAGTTATGTTATATTTCTATTAAAATGGGGGCGGTTCAAGTTTCGAGGATATGAATTTATCTGCTTCTTATCGGTGTATCATTCATTGACAATCGACTTCCTATTTATTCTGCCTGTCTTTCCCCGAAGTAAGCCAGCCGGTTCTCATTAAACTGTGCTTTGTCCGTTATGTTGTCGCAGTATTTGTAATCCACTACTTTGCACGCGTAATTCCGACATCTGTTGTAATTTGAGATTTACCATCGACTGATTGACTTGATTCTAAAGATTTGCTGTATAAAATTTTGATTGAACATATTTTAGTATTACTATTAATTCTTTATTTCTTTACTAGCTGACCCGTAAGGCGTTGTCCGTGGTGGTTGGTATTTTCATTCCTTTTAACGTAATTGTATTCTTTTTAAGTGTTCAGTCAGTGAGTGGTATTTGGCTTATATATATATATAGATCTTAAATAATAAAAGCACTATTGTCATAATAATAAAAGATCTGAATTTATGATTTTAGTAAATTTGATTCCCCCAAACCCTTCCTAAAATTTCGAAATTTTCCATACCCTTTCTTAGTAAGCACCTATGACCCTAGAGGAAGCTACATACCAAATTTCATTCCAATCCGTTCGGTAGTTTTGAAGAAATCGTTTTTTAATAACTTTGATCCTCCAAACCCCCCTAAAATTTCGAATTTTTTCTAACCCTTTCTTAGTGAACATCTATGGCCCTAGAGGAAGCTACATACCAAATTTCATTCCAATCCGTACGGTAGTTTTTGAGAAATCGTGATGAGTGAGTCAGTGAGTGAGTGAGTTAGTGAGTGGTATTTCGCTTTTATATTTCTGTATTAATGCCTCTTATTATATATTTAGTACCTGGAGACCGAGCTAAAGCTCGATTATAAGCAGGGCTATGATTTCAATAATTTGGATTAGTGAGTTTTGAGGTTAGGCCTATAACATTAAACAACTAAATAAAGGGTATATACAACATTAGGCTTACCTGTAATAAAAATACAGTTTAAAGGATTAACCACAATCTCAACGCTATGCCTCAGAAATAAGTCAGGCCTAAATTAAAGTATTATTTCAATATCGATTTATTCCTAGGGCCTAGTTAGCTCACGTCAATAACTACTATTATTGCTAATTTCCGTGAACATCGTTTAGGTTTGGCCTATAACATTAAACAACTAAATAAAGGGTATGTTTATTATGTATTCGTTGCCATGGTAACTATAAATAGATACAACATTTTAGGCTTACCTCTAATAAAATATACAGTTTAAAAGAAAGCAGATGATTATTGTAATGGCATTGAAAACATTTGCATCAGCTGTGCTTTGTATTGTTTAAAATGGACAAATTTCACTTTTTAATTTAATAAAAAGACGTAGAAAACGAATTTTCCCAGACTGGTGACCATTTCCAATCGATTTCTCGTGGCCAAAAGCCTAATATAAAATAAAAAAATAAAAAATCCTTAGACGGAGATTCCAGATCCATTTAGCAGACAAACAATTATCTCTCGCTTTAGAAGATAAGATTTATGTTTTATTATTAAGTCTTCAAGAATATATCTTAGAATGTTTTTAAACACCATCATAGTGATTTATTGTATATCATTATTTTACTTTAAAATGTACATAGTTTTGTTAAAATTATTTCAAAAGTATTATCTCTTTTTATTTGCTCTAGTATTGTGTGTTATTTTGAAGTTGTTTATTCAATATCCCTAACAAATATTTGTAAAAAGGTCCATTGTAATTTCATTATATTTAGATTTTACAATTTTTAAAGTTTAAATTTCAATAATAATGTAAACTATTGAACGCAATTAGGATAATAAACACTTCAAGTCAAATGTAGTCTTTTGGGTTTTCTATTTCAATTATTTGTAGCTACATATTTCGGCGCCACAGGCAACATCTTCAGGTCATTTAGCAAAGTGCATTTGTAAAATTATTGTTACATAACACTGAATGTTAATACACGCTTTAGTACTTCATGGTAATAACTGGCCTGAAGATGTTGCCTGCTGCAGAGAAACATGAAGCCACAATAAGTTAAATATAACTTAGCAAAATACCACGTTTGATTAAGATATATTCAATTCTAACAACAATGAATATAAATATTGTAATAGTCAAATGTAACTTAGTTAATTTGAGATGTCATTTATTTTTAAAAGGAAACCATTTTTACATTGTTATGACAGACTGCACGCTTTTTTTTTGCAAAATTGACAAAATGGCGTTTATCAGACGAAAAGTGAAACGCTGTCTTTTAGATTAGATTAGATTAGATTTATTAGCCTCATTTACGGCCTACAAATTTCAGCAAAGCTGAAGTATACATGTGAGTTGTCCTACACTTAGAATACATATAAACATAATACTTTAATATTTTAATAAATAAAATAGTTTAAACAAGTTAGAACAATAAATATACAAGATATAATATATATATATATATATAATACATTATTACAGACAAATCAACAATGTTATATAGCCTCAAGGACTACTTGTCAAGTACTCTCTCACTGAGTAAAATGCCCGCTCAGTGAGGTATCTTTTTAATTTTTTTTCAAATTCACACTGGGAATCAATTTTTTTCAAATACTGAGGCAGTTCAATGTACAACTTCAAACCTGAGTAATACACCCCCCGTTCAAGTACCTTCGGTCTATGAATAGGATATTGTAGTATTTGCTGACGGAAAGAATATCCATGCTGGTGCTGACTGACCCCACTCTTGTGGAATTTAAAATAGAGCAAAACGTTCAAAATATAAATACATGACAGGGTTAAAAATTGGATTTTTTAAAATATATCTCTACACGAATCTCTATACTTCAAATTACAGATTATTCTTATTATCTTTTTTTGTAGACAAAAAATTTTTATGGACTCTACAGAATTACCACAGATGGCTACGCCATATCTAAGGTGTGAGTAAACATAGGCATAATACACGGTCTTAATTGTGGCATAACTGCAAGTTTTTGAGATTGCACGAAGTGCGAAGCACGCAGAGTTAAGTTTATTTAAAAGAGAATGGATATGACATTTCCAGTTTAATTTCTCATCAATAATGATTCCCAAGAGTTTTGAGGAGTCAGTGCTTGTAATCATGGTTTCTAAATAAGGCAAAACTATTTTATTTCTTACACATTTTGATCCAAAATGAATCATTTGTGTTTTACTTGGGTTTAATTTTAAACTATTAACTGAAAACCAATCCTCAGCCATTGTTAATGCCAATGTCAAGGATTTCTCTAAATCTTTAATGTTTTCTCCAGAAATGTTTTTCCGACTTCAACCGGCAGTTGAACGAAAAAGGTAGAGGAATTGTTTGATACACATCCGCAGTGCGAGAAGAAAAATATGTATACACATTTCCATTCTCTCCGTCGCATACTAAGCCATGGGCAGTCCACTGTCATGCTCTGCGTGTACTTTGTTAATACGTAGCATAGGGAACCAGTAGACGCTGCTTACTATAATGTACATTACATGAATATGTTTTAATATTTATTTAATTTTTGTGGACGTATTAAAGGTATTGGACGAAATCAGGTTATGTGTTCGAATTGTTGTTTATTGTTTTCAATTTTGTTTGTTAACTTCGTTCTTCGAGAGAAATTACTTAGGCCTACAAACTATATCTAACTAAGTACATGATGTTAGGGATTTTCAACATTGTAAATCCTATAATGTAATACCTCAAAGACCTGAAATACGTTTGGAAAACAAATCAAAGATGTATACATTTTAATCGCATTACTATTTAAATCAATGATTTTTATTCAAAATATTTTAATTTACTCATTTTGGTGAAACTATACTATTACAAGTTTTAAAATTCAGTAAATGTTTCATCGTCAGTAGGCCTATATTTAAAATTCATAGAAGTTCAAACTTATATGAAAAACTAGTAATAGGTCTAATTCACACCAATAGTCTAAGATAGTTGGTGATAGTTTAAAATATAGTTTTATGTTTTTAGGCCTACTTTGTTTCTTTTTTGAAAAACAACGTATATATTTTATGATTTCAGCAATACTATTTCATGCAACCTCTGCTAAATGCTTAATGTGTTACCATTTTAAATTGCTATTTGAATTTTGAGTGAAGGACCCCTTGTTCTAATGTGCTAAAGTGTTATTTTTTAAAGTAAGGTTATCCTTAACTTTAGGCTATTATTTTGTATTATTCTTGCATTTCTGTTGCCGTAGGTCAGCTGAGGGTCGAATAGTAAATTTGCGCCGAAATTGTAATACCCTTCGCACTTTATAATTTGTGAATTATATTTTAGATAAAATTAGGCCTTATTTTCAGCATGTTTTGGAAACATATTTTGTGTTTTCGTGATCTAGGCTAAACGGCTAAAGTTTAGAATACGTCTTCTTACCATATTCTTTAGTTTTTAAAAGAGATTTTTTCCCTACTTAATAAATAATGTATTACATTTTTGCATATTTATAACAAGGTTAAGGCCTCTTTTTAGTTCCTTTTTGCAAACATATTTGTGCAAACAAAATCAAATACACAGAAATGTTTATTTTCCTTGCTCCATCGTTTCCCCAATTTCTTCCGAATTCTTTTCATGGGTTCGAAATTATTATTATTTTCCATCGCAAAGAAACAGGTAAAACACAATTATAACAAAGAACCTGTTGTTGATTCAAGCTGAAACCCTCAAATTACCTTCCCCAAGAGTTTTACAACGTTAACACTGGTTTAGCAGACCCCAGACCATGCTAAAGTCGAGTGTGCTATCGACTCTAAATAGCACACTTCTGTCAAACGAGTTTCTCGATTTTAACACTTTTAATATACTTGGCACAGGTTGAATGAATCCCTTGTTGAATTTTTCGATTGTTTGATACACAACATTATGTTATTTCCTTTTTTTGCCCTTTTCCCGACATAAAGATCACTTTTACATACTTCATTAAAGATTTATAAAATATGTAATTTATTTTACCTAGTCAACGCATATACTTGAAGGCTGTCCATTATGAGGAGAGTCAATATTATAACACTCGGGCACCTTGCTCTACACGGCAACCTCTCCACTCAAGAACTGGGGCAATATTATGCTTTCCCTTTCCACGCCTTAGGCTAACCACTTTATATGTTATTGTTAAAGAGATGATTGCGTTAAGTGAAATTTGTATTCTCGACATATGGAACAATAAAAATTATTTATTTAACCTAAACTCGATGTGTTTTTTCAAACATGTACACAAAAGTCTGTGTACAGATTTTAAATCTGTAAACAGAAATTATTCTCTGCGAAATATCATTATTGTAATAATGAAAGTTTGAATAAGATCCTGATGTGTAATATAGGGAAATCATAAATCAAGATAAATTAGATAAAAGTGCAAACAGACAGATGTAGGTATTACCTTCTGTTGCATAAAGATGCTAAAACAACATTTTTATTACACTGTCTCAAAAACAGCTGTATTACGGATCGTTTTGAGTCCCTAAAGATAGCTTGTCGAAAGGATGTCAAAGCTTATCTCAATAAAAAATCAGCTGTTCTGATACTTTAAAATGCTTCAACAATATATAACAAACTTTGTTTATTTCTTACATAACCTGATTCATTCAGTGTTTCTGTATTTTGGAGTAGTGACAGTGAAAAACTGTTTTGGCTATATTTTGTATTTCCTACTATAATATATGACAATGTAGTGAAAAATATTGTTCATAACTCGTCCTAAATAGTAGTTTTTGTGACTTGATCGAATTTCCCAACACACACACACGAATTTAGGGTTAAACACGATATCGTCCCAAAAAAGCCTACTTTAGGGACTAGTAATGAAAACTACTATTTATATACCTTTTTAATTAATTACTATTGTAATTAATATAACTTTCTAATAATATTGTATTTTGTTTTTTGTAAGTATATAACGTGGTTAAGGAGTATTTTAAATTTGCAATAAATATGTCAAATAAGCTTTTAAATTTATGTTTGTTTCTGTTTAACTTTCAACTACTTTAAATTATAGGAGATAATTTATGTAAAAGTAAAATTTGAATTTATTTTTAAAGATATAGTTTCAGAATTTTTTAAATCTACATATATAAGTGGCTTTATTCATGGCCGACTAACACAGAATCAATATAGAGCAATAACTTCAAAAGATAATAAACGGTACCAGGAACTGGCACATACTTTTTGACAAACATATTTAAATTATTAAACAGATTCACTGTGACTTCATAATTTTAGGTTGGGTAGGAGAGGTGATATTAAAGTAGGAAATTAACTAATAAATATTATTATTATTATTATATATAGAGAAAACTATTCCAACGATTTCGAACAAATTTGAACCAAACATGTCAATTAGGCCTGTAATGCACGATAAAAGGTTTCGAATTTTTTTGAAAAACAACCCTTTTTTGGCAAACCCCCAAAAATCTGTTATTATTATTATTACCAAAACGAGAATTTTTAAAAAGATGCGGGTTTTTGCTTGTGGTACGGTACAAGTTAAGAGCTACAAATAAGCAAAATTTTATCAAAATCGTTAGAGTCGTTTTTGAGAAATTTAGATTTTTCTCGTTTTTTGGCCATTTTTGGGGGGTAAAACCCCATAAAAATCAAAAATTTGCAAAAAAATTAAAAAACGCCTGGAGATATTCTAGAACTACACCTACATCCCAAACTTCATCAAAATCGGACCGTTGGTATGGTCTCTGGCTCTGTACACACCCTAACAGACACACGGACAGACATCAGGAGCTCCAACACAAATAATTACATTAAAAATATTTTTGGGTTCATTGAGCACCAAAACAGATAATTCCACTAAACAATTTTTGGAGGTTCAGGGAGTACCAAAACAGATAATTACACTAAAAATTCAAATTCGAAAATTTGATAAAAAGTTATAATTTCTCCATATACTACGTATAGGGGTGAGAAAGTAAAAATACGAAAATTTGAAGGTATACTTAATTTGAGTTTGCTAAATTTTATTAAACATAAACACATTGTTCTTTGCTTTTACTTCAGTAGGCTTAAGTTTTAATTCTATTTATAATTTGATTACGAAATAAGATGTGACAAAACTAGTGGGCTACACTCCATGATCGCTTCGCTCACCAACTCCCATTGCTACTGGTTGTTTGTTTGTTTGTTTGTTTGTTTATCGCCTTTATTTGGGCGCAGTCGAGGCTATGAAGCCCCTTCTACTGAACCCATCAACAAAATACATAAATAATTACAAAATGTATAACAAAATTACAATAAAGACAATAATAACAAAATTATAAATATAACAAAATTATAAATATAAAGAATAATATAAACTAACATGACTTATGCTACAAATTAAATAGGTAAATCATAAATAAAATATACGCGAAATACACACATACATACACATGCCTACATACATACACATGTCTACATCCATACATACACACACATATACACACAATAGATACTATACATATCTATAAAACTACGCAAAATTTTAATGAAATAACTTTAATTTTTAATAACAAAGAAAAACTTTAAATTTAAATTACAAAACTAAAAACAACCACAAACTTCAGTGCCTCGATGAACGTAAAAGACCAGTAATAAAGAAATTATTTTATACAACATGAAAATATTCATATTACATCAAATTAATTGGAGTAAATCAAACATAAAAAAGAAAAAAGAAAGTATTACCATGAAATCACACACTCTCTCGTTGCCTGGCCAAAAACTTCCCCCTAACATTCAATCTAAACTCCGATAGACCTGAACCCTCCCTTACCCGGGCAACAACTGAATTCCAGAATCTGCAACCTGAAACTGCAAAGGATTTGTTGAAGATGGATGTACGGTGGAGGGGAATTTGGAGAATTCTAGAAGCCGAACGTGTATTGACACTATGTATATCAGACATAAAATTAAAAAATGTAGAAAAATAACACGGAGAATTAGTTTTAAAATACTTATATAATACAGTCAACAAAGCAAGATCTCTTCGATAACAAAGTTTAAGCCATTTCAATTGGTTATAAAAAGGAGTAACATGTTGACCAAAACCTATGGAGAAAATAAACCGGATACATGCATTTTGTGCCCGCTGGAGCCTTAATGCTACCTCTGCCTTCAAGTCACTGTAAACGACACAACCATAATCAAATATAGGAAAAAGAAGTGACTCGACAAGCAGAGCTCTCACCTTAGTGGGAATCAGCATTTTGTAGCGTCTCAACTGTCTTAGCGAGGAAAAGACCTTGTTGCAGACATTGTCCACATGGTTTGACCAAGTAAGCGTTCTATTGAATAAAATACCAAGATTTTTGACTTCATCCTTAAATTCTAAGTTAATATTATTAACCTTTATATTAGGCACAGATCGAAAATCAATATTCTTTAATAAACGTGGGTAGCCGATTATAATTGCCTGCGTTTTCCCTTCATTAATCTTGAGACCATGACGAGCTGACCAAACAGTCAGTGAAATAATATCTTTGTTTATAAGGCTTACGCATTCCTCTATATTGGGAACCTCACAGTGTTTATACATCTGAAGATCGTCTGCATAGAGATGGTAGCTGCAATTATTAAAATTTGAAGAAATGTCATGTATATATAGAGAAAAAAGCAGTGGTCCCAAAACAGATCCCTGCGGGACCCCTCTTTGTACTTCTAACCAGCCTAAACGGGAGTTATTCGGCCCAAGAACACACTGTTGTCTTTTGCTAAGGAATGCCTTAAACCATCTTAAGGAAGGTGATGAGAAATTTAAACTTTTGAGTTTGCTAATCAAAATGTCGTGTATAACCGAATCAAAAGCTTTGCTATAGTCAAATAGTGTCAGAAACGTGACTTCCTTCCGGTCCATTGCATACCTAATGTCATTTGTAATTTGTAAAAGGGCTGTTGTTGTGCTGTATCCTTGCCTGAAACCTGATTGAAACTCGTCATAAAGATTATTAGTTTTCATGAATTCAATTACTTGATCATAAAACAAAAAAAAGCCGCTCCAAAATTTGATTTGATTACAAGCCGCTCCAAAATTTTGGAGAGTACACAGAGCAGACTAATGGGCCGATAATCAGCAGGATCGGAAGGGCCAGGTCTTTTTGCTAGAGGTTTAACAAGCGCCAAGCGCCATAATTTTGGAAAAACATAATTTTGAAGAGAGAAATTAAAGATATCAGCTATTATTGGAGTAATCACAAACAGTACTTTTTTAATTAAAAGGATTGAAATTTGGTCAATGCCTTTCGCTTGAGAAGTGACTCTACGTACCGCTTTCAAAATGTCTTCATCATACACGTGTCTGAAATAGAAAGGTTCATAAGCAGGAGCTGGCAGAGAAGAATAATATTTACAGACTGTTTCAGAGTCAGAAACAGCGCTAATTAAACTGGAAACGAAGTAAGAGTTCAGGTCATCAAGGGCCACACCGACATTACCTAACGTATGTACAACTGAAGAATGTATGCCTAGTTTACGCACAGAAGACCACGTTTCAGTAGGTGTCTTACAGGTTTTAAATAGATCGTGTGAATATCTTAACTTTGCATTTCTGATAGATTGTTTAGTTTTATTTCGGAGTGCACGAAAATTTTCAAAATCATTTGCTAATCTCGACCGAACATACCTTCGTCCATTTGGTTGTGATGCAAATGGAAACAGATTACGGTATTAATTAGGCAGTTGGATGGTTGGGTGCGTTATTTTAGATCCTCACGCTTGCGCGGTAGGCCAAACGGCACATGACATTTAAAACACATTATTTTACTGCTAATCTCTTAAAAAAAAAAACACCTGACTATAATTAATAATATACATATTTTCCTTTCCCTGTGAGCTATGGGCGGGGGAGCGTGGCCCCCCTCTGGCCATAGGGATGGGTGCCCATGATCATTAATATAAACTTTCAACATGATAGAAGTTGCCCAGGAAAACCCATGGAATTCTTAAGTAACTGTCGCCCAGAATCACAAGTTCTAATGTATCTTTTGCATGTGTAAAGCGTTTTTTGTTTTTAGTCTTACAAGTATTTTCATAACTATTCAAAATTACAATAAAACATTTACAGACAATCTGTATGGGATTGGTAGGCTTAATCTTATGGCGATATAAATTTGTATGGGGTTATGAGCAGCTATTGTATAAAGTTTAGTGAACGTGATTTATTATAAAAATAACTTTTATTTAACTAACTAATGCTTCGCTATTGCTTAATTTAATTTAAAGTTATTCCATTTCAACCCTTTAACTTAAGTAATCGAATTGAAAATGTTTTGTTTTAAAAAACCCTATTACTGTATGTGTAAATTGTGAAATTAGTTGAGTAGTTTTTGAGAAAATGGAAGCAATAAGTGTTTGGATTACTATTTAATTTTAAGGGTAGTTATTCCATTTCAACCCTTTGAATTAAGTAATCGAATTGTATATGGTTTTTTTGAAATATTAATTAATAATAATATTAAATAATGTTAGATTTATAGTTTGTAGTAATTTAGTAATCGGTAGCTAATCAATTTATATACAGTATATTTATTTGAAGTGACCATGTTCTCTACAATATCCAAGTACTAATATGTGTAAATTTATTGTGAAATAAGTTGAGTCGTTTTTGACAGTATACAACATGTATGTGGATTACTATTTAATTTTAATGGTAGTTATTCTTTTTCATCCCTTTTACTTTAGTAATCAAATTTCAAATAGTTTTTTATGTACCTTAAAACAATTTACATAATATTAGTTTTATAGCTTCTATTAAGTTAGTATAATTTATATTTATTGCATAGGGGCAGCAACCCCATTTCAACCCCTTACACTGTAGTAATTCTGACATATAAACACTCCTGGCAATGATATGGATAAACTGTGGAATTGGTCGAATAGTTTTTGAGTACATAGATGACAAAGACGCAAAGAAACAGACATACATTTTTATATATAGAGACTAGCTGACCAGTACGGCGTTAACCGTGGTGGTGGTAACTTTGATCCCCCCAAACTCCTTCTAAAATGTCGAAATTTTTCATACCCTTTCTTAGTGAGCACCTATGTCCCTAGAGGAAGCTACATACCAAATTTCATTCCAATCCGTTCGGTAGTTTTGAAGAAATCGTGATTTAATAACTTTGATCCCCCCAAACCCACCCTAAAATTTCGAATTTTTTTAAACCCTTTCTTAGCGAGCGCCTATGGCCCTTGAGGAACTACATACCAAATTTCATTCCAATCTGTTCGGTAATTTTGGAAAAATCGTGATTTAGTTATTTTTAACCCCCAAACCTCCCTAAAATTTCCAATTTTTTAAAACCCTTTTTTAGTGAACACTTATCTCCCTAGAGGAAGCTACATACCAAATTTCATTCTAATCCGTTCGGTAGTTTTTGAGAAATCGTGATGAGTGAGTCAGTGAGTGAGTGAGTGGAAATTCGCTTATATAGATTATGTTCTGCTTTTTAGTTTTCAGTTCTGGGTTTAAAGTTTGAAGTCTCTAGCTCTTCGAGAATTTAGTAAAAAATCTATTGCAAAATTTGGAGACAAACAACCAGACAGTCAAAAAAACGGGGTATTAAAATTAAGTCTTTATCATTTATCACATTAAAAAGTAGACATAAGACTTTTGTGTATTTCACTATGCGAATTAATAAACTGTTATAATAATTTTATTTAAGACCTCAACTTTACATTTCCGTCACACATATCAATATTTGACCGTCTAATCTTTTCTTATATGAAAGAACTGCATTTTATTTAGTTAAAAGTTAATGTAAGTCAGAATACTTATTACCTACTAAAATATAATATATGCAATAGATACAATTCTCTCTGCGATACAAATTGTTCGTTACACGATAGGCCTAACAAAAAGTAAAACAAGGAAGTATGTTACAACAGAAGTAGAGTACAAAATCAAAGCACTCTCTGTAAATTAAAACCGGAAAGTTTCAGTCAGCAGTAACGGTAACTAAAGTTACACATTCACTTTGTATTTTGTTTCCCCATTAAAACTGTATCGCGTCATTTTCTTTTAAACATATATGAAGTGAATGCAGTGGAAATATAACTTTACTGATTAATTCTTTGATATTTGTGTATTTCAATAATGAATAAATGTTTTTATGCTAACAACTTATACAAAGTCACATTTGAATTATATAATACAAACAAAAAATACTATATTAAGGGTCGGCTCTAGTAAAACAGAAAGCAACCTGCGACTTTAGCGTAGCGGCGATAGATTACACGGACATTGCTCATCCTAAATCCATGAAAAACCCGCAATTGTTCAAATAGCGTTTTAAAAAAATACCAAACTCTTGGGGACAAAATTCTTCATCCGAATGGCTTGGTAATTTTTCGCTATAATTAATAGTTACAACGTAAAAACATATTTAAAATCATTCTATAACGGCGGTAGGTTACACGGACATTGCTCAGCCTAAATCCACTTAAAACCCGCAATTGCTCAAATAGCGTTTTTTTAAAAAATACCAAACTCTCGAAGACAAAATTCTTTATCCGAATGGCTTGGTAATTTTTTGCTATAATTAATAGTTACAACGTAAAAACATATTTAAAATCATTCTATAACGGCGGTAGGTTACATGGACATTGCTCAGCCTAAACCCATTTAAAACCCGCAATTGTTCAAATAGCGTTTAAAAAAAAAATACCAAACTTTTGGGGGCGAAATTCTTCATGCGAATGGCTTGGAAGTTTTTCGCTACAATTAATAGTGACAACATACAAAAATATTAAAGATCGATGATTTAAATTGTTAATAAATATTAAACAAAATATTTTTCTTAGTTTTGGAAAAGCCATTTGCATGCATATTGGCCATACCTTTAAAATGACATATCGTTCATAATTATCCGATCAAAAATAAAGGAAAAAGTTGGATTTTAATTTAACATTGGACTTATGGAGTGTCAGCCAACATGGCCGATAGCTAGAGCCGACCCTTAAGTAAAGAATATACATATAGCTATTAATCTAGTAAATTAGCTAACCAAAGACAACTACGTGATTAGGAATATCGTCATAATAAAATTAATCATTTATGCCAATATTATAAACAGGCAAAATTTGTTTGTTTGTATGTAGGGGGTAATTTCTGTAACCACTAAACCGATTGAAAAAATAGTTTTACCAACAACAAACAACACTATCCCCGAGTAACACAAATTATAATATCATTTTGATAAACACAAGATTATTTGAATATTTGTAAATTTATCCGAAAAAAATTCTTAGGTTAGACCTAGACTGATGAACCAACACATATTTCTTGAATGTGTTTACATTTATAACCATAGCAACCTATTGAATAAAATAACAGATAAAACAGCTGTTTGCTCCAATATTTCGATTAACAGCTGATTTCCAACTTTGGAGCAATTATTTGTAGCTCTAACTTTTTAGATTAGGTTTTTTATTAAAGTGTAGACCTGAGCCTTGCTGGATCTTTTCGCCTTTATTATAACCGCTGTTATAAAAATATACGAAATAATTTGATTTGATTATTTAAAATTATTTACCATCTTAGCTTTGGGGTTTATTATTAATCCTACAACTTTATTATAAAGAAAACGTAACATGTTTATGTGTATAGAAGGTTCCAACGAGGTTGGCGTGGGTTTTCCCTAGTTTATTAATGAATAGGAATGCCAGTTAGTAGGGCCTTAGCATTATAAACGCAACGTATATCCACTAACAATGATATTTTGTCCAAATTAAAATATTTAGATTTAAAACAAGACCGGCTTCTTGCAACTAATACAGGGTGAAACAAAGTTAGTGTTAAAAACTTCAGGAAATGGTTCTATGGGTCAAAATAAATAGAAAATATAGAATAATATTTTTTTAGAAAATCGCTTCATTTTCCAAATATTTGCCATTTTATTTCTTTTACCAAATAATTAATATATAGAGAACGGTTTAACCGATTGAGTTTAAGTTTAATCTAACAATGATCTATCTTATGAAAAATAAGCGATTATATCCAAACATGCGATTTAAAATGGTGGCTGTTTGAAAATGTCAGACCTAAATTACTCAAAAACCGTATATTTTAACAAAAAATGTCAAGGTACCGTTTTTGTAGCCCTTTTTTGATGATTTAACTTTCAAAACAATCTGATGAAGAATAATAGTTAAGTTAAAGATAATGACAGCAAATTTACATACAATATTGTAGTATTTACTGTGTTGGTATAGGATGCCGGGTTGAATAAACCAATTATTACTCATAACTTAGTTTTATCCTTCATTCGATTGTCTTAACAGTTACACCAACTCATAGGGAATCAAAAGGGCTAAACAAAAAGTATCTTGACATTTTTTGTTAAAATGTACGGGTTTTGAGTAATATAGGTTTGAAATATTCAAACAGCCGCCATTTTGAAATGCATGATTGGTTATAATCGCTTATTTTTCTTAAGATAGATCATATTAGGTCAAACTTCATGCCAAGTTTGAACTCAATCGGTTAAACCGTTCTCTAGATAATTAATTATTTAGTAAAATAAACAAAATGGCGGATATTTGGAAAACGAAGCGTTTTTCGAAAAAATATTATTCTTGTTTTCCTATTTATTTTGACCAATAGAACCCGAAGTTTTTAACATTAACTTTGTTCCACTCTGTATAACATAAACAGTAGTTATAAAATTATGTCTCAATTTAAAATGTTTCTACGCCTATTGTATCTAACAGTGACTTTAATAATTTCGGTAGTAAAATTGTATTCTTACATATTTGTAATGTTTTGGTAGAATGCTACATAATTTATACCTCCTATACATATATTATAATGGTCATAATTTTGTGTTGGCAATATAAAAACTATTTTTATTTTGCAATTCATTTTGTATTTAATATATTTATCCATTTCATCAAGCCATTAAAAAACTGTATCCATCCTTTATAAACATATTATAATTGTCTCAATGTTAATGTATCCATTAACCCAAAAATCGGCGTCGAACGAACAATTTTTGTACTATGTAAAATTACTCGAACAAGGTGTTTCTGGATTAGTATTTGTTTAATAGAATAAAATATCTATTGAGTTCGACTTGTGAGAAGATAGCTTGGTAGAGTAAAACCAAAATTTGAATATAAAATCTCACAACTAATACGTTTATTAACTCGAACGAGTTTCAACGACAAAGTCGCCATTTTCAGTGATGCGCGAGCTACAATAGTCAAACTATAACTCACTATAACTCAATAGTCAAACTATAAC
>JAGFPH010006996.1:4569-14976 GCA_018207615.1 Philaenus spumarius | reverse complement strand
GTGAGTCAGTGAGTCAGTGGGTTTTGGCTTATATATATATAGATATACATTTTTTGATTACTCCCAAAACTTGTTTTGGGGACCGTGATCGCTGCTCATTGACCACTCCTTAGGTCTCACCACAAGAGTCACTGCAATAGCTCATCTGTCCTATTTAAATTCTCTAACAAATTTATGCACCCGTCTAAACGTAGCCTGACAAACGCAAAACATCAGAAAATCGCGTGAGGCAAGCGTATAATAAACTCTACGAAGGGAAACTTTTCTCATTACTTCTACGTCAGACCCGAAGCGACACGTTCATCTCACGATTTCAAATGCAACCTTTGTTTATGGACCAGTTGCATTACAACTCAATCCGTCATAACCTTGCAACGCATGCGAGTGCAGGCCGTTACCGCGGATTAAAATGTTTTCTCTATGCCGTTGATCCGCGTTCACTGCCCCTCCGGTAACATTGCATTTCTGTAAAGTCGCCGAATCAAATTTTATATACGACAGACGCCTGCGCACTAAAATATCTATATATTTTATGTCTCTATTCAATTCTTGTCAGAATGTTTACGGCTAACAGGAAACATAACTTCTGCTATTATTGTCTACCTAATAAATTCCTCAAAACGCGAATCGTTTTTTCTTTTATTTATGAGTTATGTATTTCATTTAATGGCTTTTTAATGTTTTCGATTTCGCAACGAGCATTACACATTTAACCCTTCACCACAACGTACCCCTTACGTCATGCATTTCTATACTATGATACACTCTGTACGAAAATGTGGTTTTTGCTTAAATATTGTAATAAAATATGCAAAACTAGAGGAGACTCCTGCGTGCTTCGCACGCCAACCCCCAGTGGAGCCTTCTAAAAACTTATGTTATGTTTTATTTATAACTAGCTGACCCGTATGGCGTTGCCCGTGGTGGTTGGTATTTTCAGTCTTTTTAACGTAAATGTATTCTTTTTAAGTGTTCAGTCAGTGAGTGGTATTTGGCTTTTATATATCTTAAATAATTAGCCCAATAATTGGTGTTTTAGTTCATTGTAGGCCTAACCTAAAATTATATTCAGTTTTTGATCCAAATCAGTTGTTGATCAAAATCAGCTGTTTTAAGCTTTTCATACGAACAGCTGTTTTTTGTGCCCCTGATAAAATCAAAAGAAATCTTTCTTCTTATTCCTTAAGATTGACCTTCCATAAGATTAACATTGAAACTTTGAGGGCCACTGGGGCGTAGCCCTAATGTCCTAGGACTTCGGTAAATGGCCTAAAACCTTCCCAGGGTTAACCTGTGTTACTATGCAAAATTTCAGAGCAATCGGATGGACGGTTTGGTAACGCATAAAGGACAAACATACAAACAGACAAACGTACAAACAGACAAACGTACAAACAGACGGACATACATTGAATTTTATATATATAGATAAAGGTGTAGGATTAATAATAACCTCAAAACTAAGTTGGTAAATAAAGTTAAATGTTCAAATTAAATTATTTCTTATAGGTATTTTATAACTGCAGTTATAATAATGGTTAAAAGAACCAGCAAGGTTCAGGTCTACACTTTAAAACAATAACCTAAAAGCTAGTAATACAAAATTTGATATCAGGTATTAATGGAAATATTGGAACAAATAGCTATATTATCTGTTATTTTATTCAATTGGTTCCTATGGTAATAAATGTAAATACATGTGTTGGTTTATCATTCTAGGCATAGCCTAATAATTTTTTCCGTCTAAATTTACAAATATTAAAATAAAAAAAAAGGTTTTTATCGAAATGAATTATAGCCTATGTTACCCAGGGATAGTGTAGCTTTTTATTAGTAAAACTATTCTTTCAATCGGTTCTGTAGTGCCAGAGATTACCCCCTACATACAAACAAAGAAACAAAAAAACATACTTTACCTCTTTATAATATTAGTATAGATAATCGAAAGACGAAAAACATATAACTAGTTGTATTTTGTCAGTTTAAAGATGCTCCAACACTGTTTGCTTTACTTCCGCCCTCTTACCATAAAAGTCTGGACGCGTTTTGGTCTTTAACGCGCACGTTTAAGGGTTACATGGTCACCCTTAAACATGTATTAAATTTTCAACAGACAGAGCATTGCGTGATTCGCACGCCAACCCCCGTGTATTGTGAATTTTCAATACACATGGCATTGCTTGCTTCGCAAGCCTAAATTAGTCCGCTTTAAAATATTAGTGATTATTACTTAGAAAGGTTCAAAAATAAAAAATTAAGTAATTTCTACTCATTTACGCTATAAATATAAAAAATAAAAGGTCAGCTCCTAGCATGGGAAATACGAAATTTGCGTAGCAGTGAACGTGTTAACAGGAATTAGAAGTTATGTAATAAAACTTAGGTTACAAGTAAATTACCAATGTAAAAGTAAAGTGAATTGTACCACATGTATCTCTTGGCTTCTAAGCTAAACATTTCTTCTACGAAGTAGTTTTTTTTCGCCACTAGATCTGAGCACAGTATAGACTTGCATTCCTTGGCCACAAACATTTTAAAGTGTTGAAGAGCTAGTTTCTGCACTTAACATCATTATTAAAAAAATGTCACTTGTATCCCTTGGCTTCCCAGCCCTTCATTTAATACTTTACATTCATTACCACAGCAATCAAATTAACACATACGAATTAGTTAATATAATATAACAGCTGATTCCGCCCATCATCTGTAATTCTTAAACAAAACCGAGCGTATATTATACTTTGGGATTATGTTTACAACTTCAGCCATTATAATTTCTTGTGAAGTTGATTTTTTTTAAATATTAGTTATATAACTAATGTAGGCTACATAATACGTTATAAGATTTGCTTTGAGGTTATAAACTGTGTAATATAAAAACAACCTGTTATCAGCAATATATTCGTTTATACAAATTTAAAGAAGAGATACCTGTTGTTTAACTTCGGAAACATTCGTACATCTTTGTATAACATATTTGATGATTAATTTCTTCACTATAATACTAACAACTTCTAAATCATTTGATCTAACAATATGAGATAAAAAGTAATTAAAAGATAATATTTTTACCTTTCTTTAAATATATAATAACGGATATAAATAAACAATTTGAACAAATAGGCCTACAGTTTTATAATCCTTATAATTGTACACATTTACCGAGTTAAAAATCCCCGCAGTCATAGAAGTTATCACTGGTCTTTTTTTAATTATTTTTAATTTGTAATAATTTTTCTGCGTACACACTTCCTCAGCAATGGTTGCTTTAATTAAATTACAAGTAAACACACACATGGACCATGACCGGAATTTGAACCCAGGACCTTTACCATTCCGTGGTAACGCTCTACCGACTGAGCGACTCTGATACACACCAGATATTGGTCGATGTTATCTATTGATTTTTCAATATCTGATGTGATCAGGGTCGCTCAGTTGGTAGAGCGTTACCACGGAATGGTGAAGGTCCTGGGTTCAAATCTCGTTCCATGTTTTTTCACTTGTAATTTAATTAGTTCTTTGTCTGAAGGTGACTTGATTGAGGGTCTTCTTGACTATGATTCAAGAAGATCGGTTCAGTCGTTCAGGAGCTACGATGCCCCAGACGGATCAGCTCTTTTCTAGTTGATGTGTTGAGGTTTTATAACATTTGAGTTTTACTATTATTAGGCCTATAATAATTAAATAATTTAAAGAAGCTTACCCACGTAATAATTCCTGATCTCCGCGAATCCGAACGAAATTAATTCCGACCACGTCAGCCAATTAGCTTCCATAAAATAGTTCTCTTTTAATAGACGGCGTTGCGGCCGTTAATAGCATCAATCCAAGCACGTGGCCAAACCGCGGGACAATTTCGCCGCGTTATTAATTTTATTCGCAAAACTGGTTCCCGTCTCGGGAGGTATTTGCATACTCTGGTTTCGGTTTCGTACGAAGCTGTTTTCATTAACAGTTCCGTGTCTTTGGAACACGTCTGGCGATGCGTTCTGTTTAGTCTGCTTCCTGTTGTGATTCATGATAAGACACGACGCTAAACAAGTCCGCCAAGCTTTTCGCATAATTGTTAAAACTACGGGCGGTCTGGTTTAATTCGGGTACTTTACAAATCACTTGAAGCAGCAAGGCGCGGTGAACCGTTTTAATACTTATGTTTTCGTATTAACTGGTACGATGGTATTTTTTTAACTCGTATAAGTTAAATTTGCAAATATTTTGTTGGTGTTCGCGTTTTGTGGTTATTAGCGAATTACCATAGGAAAGATGAGCTATGCAGTTACCCTTATGGGGAGACCTAAGGTCGGGAGTAGCAAATGAACATCGTCCATGGTTCGCAGAACACGTTTTGGGGGTGTACTTAAAAAAATATTATATACAGGGTGACAATTAAGACCCGGACCGGCTTATTATTTATTTTCTCGTTACAGATAAAGCAATAAAACTCCGCAAATCAGCAGTAGAACCGGTAATCTACTTTTTGACGTAAACACCATGTTTTTACTCTTTTACGAGGTCGGCCCACGAGGAGTTGTGGAAGAAATTCTTAAATAGCAGCATAGGTTGAGTTTGGTATCAAATTGTAGATATTTTTTCGTAGAATTCAATGCTGCAAACCCGATTTCAAAAGATTGTCCCGAAATAAAATGGCGGCGTTCTGAAGTTACGAAATTTACAATGTTGGATTTGTTAAATATCAGCAAGTTATGGTTTGACGTTATGGGTAATTATTCAATAATTTGCATAAGTGTCAATACGTTGCTACCACAACATGTAATAAGTTCATTGTAAAGGGTTAAACTGTTATGATTCATGCTAGGAAACAATTTCTTGGCCATCAAAAAGTAGATTACTGGTCCTACTGCTGTTTTACGGAGTTTTGTTGGTTAATCTGTAACGAGAAAATAAATAATAAGCCGGTCCGGGACTTAATTGACACCCTGTGTATATGTTCATGTGTGTTCATACTCTAGCGGCCTTATTTTAAGTCCGATTTTATTCGAATTCGGTACACACGTCGGTTGTCTAAGTCACTCGGACGAGTTCGTTAACAGAAAAAATCCGATAACCGGAAATACGTTTTTTGAAAGGAAGAAACCATTGTTTCAGATTTTCCGTACTAGAATGAAACTTTTTGGGGTTTTATCTAAAATTATAAATGTAGGTTATTATTCGGCACATTTTGTTTTTTACATGTCCTTATAGCTCGCTTGGTTCCCCCCAAAATCTATCAAAACGGAAAATACCATAAAAGTACCCGGTTCAAATCCACGTCGGGGATTTTACTGCGGGGCACCTTCTGATCCAAAGTCGACGGCCACGATTTTACGCTGCGAGCGAAGCGAAACAGTCCATGAACCGAGGCAGAAGGGCAAACTCGCAAGGCCTAAGTCAAGGCCGACTCTACTACAGGCCGGAGCGCTGAATTCGTGACGTCACGGTCAGAGTGCTACCAGGCCGGTGACTCCCATAAGAAACACACGGCGCGCCCCGACATACTCTGCTTTAAACTGGTCTACTGTCGAAACCCTTCGTCCTATTTCGCTGAAAATTTAAACTTAACTAAATAATATACCACTTAATACTAAAACATGTTTATAAGTAGTGTAATACTTTTTTATCTATATAAAACAACGTAAGTTTCGAAGTTACATATGTTGCAGTTGGTTTTTATGCTATATCTAGGTTTTATAAAAGTAACAGAAACCAATTATAATATAATAATTAGAGCGTAAACATTATAATTGATCATTCAAATTTATTTTACGGCAAATTTCTTTTAGAAATTAAAATCTACGTTTAAACTACATACAATTATATTTTATTCAGCTTAAAAATTACGTTTGGTGATGAAATAGTGATATACGAAGTCTTTATAAGTTAATTAAATTTATCCACTCTCCTTTTTCTTGACAACCTGGAGTCACAAAAGTTTGATCTAACTTTAGAATAGTTACTGAGCAAACTATTGGAGTTTTTGAAAATACTACGTACTCTATATCGGACAGAGGTTGCTCGCACTTTTCAAAGTCCTTTTCAAGTGTACTGGCGCAAGCTTCTAGACAGAGGTGGCACAGTAATGGTTTTTGTGAACCACAAAGAAGAAACTGCTTCTAAAATCTACTACTAATCAATACTTTAAAAACTTTTAGCATACATTGCAGTATGCCTATTGTTAAATCAGTTGGATATTTTAAGTTGTCCCTATTTATAAGATCAATGTAATCATTACTTCTACTTTGGGGCGATGTCATGTCTTTTTCTTTGACTAACGGCGCGAGTTGAAATGACCGATGTCCCGGCCTTTACCTTAGATTATTGAACAAACTAAACAACTTATCGAAAAATATGTGAAATAAAAGTTGTAGTTTGTTTTTACCTAAAAAAAAAAATGTTTACGCTGTGTGACTTTTTCGTGTCCCGCTATCACAAATCTTGAATACTTTTATTTAATACAAATTCTAATATTTACTTTAGTAAAAGATTTTTACATCGCTGTATTCCGTATTTCATGTAGAAATCAAATATATAAGTTTCATTATAATTAAATGACTGTAAAAAGGTCCAGGAACGTGTAAATGAAAGTGCGCTCCACTTACACTATGGCCAAGTTCAACCCAGACTGTGACGTAGCAACTAGGGGAAGGGGGAAGCACTCCGGCCTGTAGTAGAGTCGGCCTTGCCTAAGTGCAAACAAATTCTACTAATATATTTCGTAAACGCAGGCAGTTATTCAGCATTTTCGTGAGTAGACCAATTTCCCAAATTGTTGGTTGAATAAATTTAATTTTGGAAATGCGCTAAACTTACGTCACCTGTTCAGCTTCGTGGTCGAATTATTTAGTCTTATAGACAGTGACGGCTGCATTGTCTATGCGGCTCCTGCTCAACTACTTTAATTAGAAATTGAGCGATATCTATAATTCAGGCTTTTAAAAGAAATAAACGGTACCAGGAACTGGCACATACTTTCTCACAAACACATTTAAATTACTAAACAGATTCACTGTGACTTGTAGGGTGGGGTAGGAGAGTTTTTTTATTAAAGTTGGAGATTAACTAATAAATATTATTATTATTATCTAGAGAGAAAACTATTCGATCGATTTCGAAAAAATTTGCACCAAACACGTCAATTAGGTCTTTATAGATGCACGTAAAAAGGTTTTGAAATTTTTTTTAAAAACAACCCGCTTTATGGCCAAAAAACCCCCAAAAATCAGTTATTATTATTATCTAAACGAGAATTTTTAGAAAGATGCGGGTTTTTGTATATGGTAGGGCACATTAAAGGCTACAAATAAGCCAAATTTTATCAAAATCGTTAGATCCGTTTTTTTTATAAAAAAATAATAACTGATTTTTTGGGGTTTTTTTGGCCAAAAAGGGGTTGTTTTTCAAAAATTTTCTAAACCTTTTTTCGTGCATCTATACAGGCCTACTGGACATGTCTGGTGCAAATTTGGTTGAAATCGATCGAATAGTTTTCTCTCTAGCTTTGTATACTTTTATTAAAGTAGTCGATTAACTAATAAATATTATTATTATTAGCTAGAGAGAAAACTATTCGATCGATTTCGAACAAATTTCCACCAAACACGCCAATTAGGTCTTTATAGATGCACGTAAAAAGGTTTTGAAAAATTTTGAAAAACAACCCTCTTTATGGCCAAAAAACCCCAAAAAATCAATTATTATTATTATTATTATTAGCTAAACGAGAATTTTTAGAAAGATGCGGGTTTTTGTATATGGTAGGGCACATTAAAGGCTACAAAAAAGCCAAATTTTATCAAAATCGTTAAAGCCGTTTTTTTATAAAAAAATAATAACTGATTTTTTGGGGGTTTTTTGGCCAAAGAGGGGGTTGTTTTTCAAAATTGTTCAATACCCTTTTTCGTGCATCTATACAGGCGTACTGGACATGTCTGGTGCAAATTTGGTTGAAATCGATCGAATAGTTTTCTTAGTACCTTTGTATACATACAGACATACAGACAGACATTTTGTAAAAACCACTTTTTTGGACTCAGGGGGTCCCAAAACGGATATTTCCACAAAAATCTCAACATCGATTTTTTTTGCGATCACTATACTTTCTCTATACTATAGTATAGTGAGAAAGTAAAATCGCATCTTTTTTGTTGTCATTGACACATATCTCAGGAGTAGATAAAGGCATATGGTGAAGTAGTTGACAATAGTTAACCTGCATATGCTTTTGTTACATAAAAACTGTGTAGAATTTTTGATTACAATTAATTATAACTTTTTGTAAATTTTTGTAAAACACGACCTCCCTTATTTTTATAACTGATGTTTTCTTAAAAAGGTATTATACATTTTGTGTATAACTACTAAGGCCTTCGCCCTTGTTCGCTTCGCTTGCCAACGCCGGCGGTGAATCATGGCGAAGCCAATGCAAACAGATTATTGCACACTGTGTTATTTTCACGGAAATTACGACTGAGAGGTGACCTATGCATTGCTAATGTAAACGAAATAAAAACGAACAGCCCCGATAATTCGAATTGAGGACTGCATTGTAATTTCACCATTCATATTTAAATAATACAATATCAACATTTTAAACAAATTTTCACATTGCCGATTAAGGAAACACCGGAAGTTTGACTTATAATACAGTAAGAGTTTTGTTAGATTTTACCTAATTTATAATTGTGTCAGTTGTGAAGGCGAATACATGATTCTAAATTTGCCAAATTTGTTCAAAATAAACGTGTTTCGGTTCATTGTATGCCCAAACTAAAATTATGTTAAGTTTTCCACCCAAATCTGTTGTTTTATTTAGTCTATATGGTATGTAACAACAAGCGTTTGAATTGAATCATAATGCGGCAACCATTTTTCGTTGATTTTGATTTGTGTTTGCGTTTAGTTTGTTAACCTAACCTAGAAAAACTGTTGGTTGCGAATAATAATGAACCGATTCTAAGTTTGCAAAGTTGGTTGCTATGGCAACGAATGAAAAAAAAACCATGTGTTTCTAAGGTTTAGATCCGAACAGCTGTTTTATCTAATATAGGTTTGGGAATGAACCCTACTTTTAAGGTAAGGTTTTTGTTTGCTTTTATTTTGTTAATCCAACATATAATAAACGGTAGCAGATAACTGCCACATACTTTCTCCCAGTTGAAACTTTATACCTTCCCAAGAGTAGCATAGGAGGTGGTTATTTAGAATTGCAAAAGTAGGAAAATGTCACCATGGAAAATATTAGGTGCATGTAACACACATCCATATTATATTATATTATTATTATTTAAACTATTCGATCGATTTCGAACAAATTTGCACCAAACATGTCAATTAGGCCTGTATAGATGCACGAAAAAAGGTTTTGAAATTTTTTTAAAAACAACCTCCTTTTTTGGCCAACAAAATCCCAAAATAAGTTATTATTATTATTACCTAAATGAGAATTTTTAGAAAGATGCGGTTTTTTGCGTATCGTAGGGTACATTAAGGGCTACAAATAAGCCAAATTTTATCAAAATCGTTAGAGCCGTTTTTGAGAAATTTAGATTTTTCTGGTTTTTTGGCCATTTTGGGGTTAAGACATACCATACCTACATACAAAATTTCATCAAAATCGGATGGTTGGAATGGTCTCCAGATCTGTACACATCCTTACAGACACACAGACACACAGACACACAGACACACGGACAGACATCACAAAAAAACAGTTTTTGGGTTCAGGGAGCACCGGAACAAATAATTCCACTAAAAATATTTTTGGGTTCAGGGAGCACCAACACGGATAATTCCACTAAACAATTTTTGGGGGTTCAGGGAGCACCAAAACTAATAAATTCCACTGAAAATTTAAATTCGAAAATTTGGACGAAAACAATACTTTCTCCATATTCTACGTATAGGGTGGAGAAAGTAAAAAGCTGTGAAGATTAATAAAGCAATTCTAAATTCGCTAAGCTGATTGCTATGGTAATTAATGTAAACAAACATGTGTTGTTAAGCTATTGATCCGAACAGCGGTTTTATCTGTTACTAGCTGACCCGTACGGCGTTGCCCGTGGTGGTTGGTATTTTCAGTCTTTTTAACGTAATTGTATTCTTTTTAAGTGTTCTGCCAGTGAGTGGTATTTGGCTTTTATATATATATATAGATCTTAAATAATAAAAGCACTATTGTCATAATAATAAAAGATTAGAAATTATGATTTTAGTAACTTTGATCCCCCCAAACCCCTCTTAAAATTTCGAAATTTTTCAAACCCTTTCTTAGTGAGCACCTATGGGCCTAGAGGAAGCTACATACAAAATTTCATTACAATCCGTTCCGTAGTTTTGAAGAAATTGTGATTTAATAACTTTGATCCCCACAACCCCCCTAAAATTTCTAATTTGTTGAAACCCTTTCTT
>JAGFPH010006995.1:57751-70821 GCA_018207615.1 Philaenus spumarius | reverse complement strand
ATAATAATCTATATTATTAAATGATTTTTGTCGAAAACCTATTTCCAGTCGCCCAGCCTCTCCTAATGGACCGATTATAAAGATTTTTTTTTTTAAATGTGTTTATTTTTTATCTCTAGATATGTCATCAAGCAATGATTTTTTTTTTGGTAACATTCAAGGTTATAAAAATTCTAATTTTATGCATTTTTTCATTTTTTTTATTTATTTGACAAAATAAAAAAGGACGAGGTTGGTTGATAGCTCAATCGAAAGAGCTAAAAATTTAGAACATTTACGCCGCTTACAGTACCCTTCTATATCTCTTATAGATTTCCTGTTTTATATAAATTATTGAATTATTGTATAATTATCGTAATTATTGAATTATCAATGTTAATTGTGTAACGACCGTTATTATAGGTTTGTGCTTCATGTGTAACGTATGCGTTTTTTATGCGTTTGCTTTGTAATTATTGAATTATCGTTGGTAAAGTACATTATCGGCCTATTACGTCGGTATTTTTCTACCAATTTGTAAAAAAAGTGTCATTTTATTCGTTTTACACTGCAGAGTTACAGCAAAATATAAAAATCCAATAAATTGAGTTTATTTTAACAACTGACATTTTAAAATTACGCTATGTTATTTAAATGGGAGAAATTTGTGTAAGATCCATTAGTTTGGGCGTCACCAGTTAGGCTCATAATAAATGTACCAATTTGAAGCCCAAACATTCCCAAAAATATAAAATTTATCATTTCCTCATTTTAAGTTTGTTAAAAAATACAAATTATAAAAGCTTAAAAATTCCCCACGTTATTTATTTTTGTCTAGAAGCTCGCCCTTTGTTTGAGAGAACCTTTCAACGTACGCTCATAACATATATTTCAATTTGAAACTTAAACCTTCTCATTGTGTCATTTTACTACTTCAAGTAGGGATTAATAATTCAAAAAGGAATTAAGGAATTCAAACCGTTGTGGTAAATTGTATAGTATTTTTGTATTTACAATTAACAGCTGATTTATTATTAGTAAAATGTCTAACTACGTGCTTTTAATAATCGGACAGCTGATCTAGTTATTGTGTTATTTGCCTGTACATTTAAACACAAATGTAACATTTATAAAGTAATTAATTATTAAACCTTAAGTGTGACATTTTTAAAATTTCTGATATCAATAAAACGACAAATTACTAAATTTTTAAATGTAATTATCTATTGCGGTTACATTTTTAACGTGCGTACAAAACATAATGAAAAACTTGTTTAAGCTATTGTATACAACTGTATTTCAATTTTAAGCTTAAGCCTTCTCATTGTGTCATTTTACTACTTCAAGGCTTTAGGGCCAGTTCCTTTTTGTGGAAACTGCAAATCCAGCCCCTAAGTGTGGAGTATTTTCCCGGAGTATTTTTTAGTTTTAGTTTTAAAAAATTATCAAAATACATAGAATTTCATCAGTAGAATAATTCTTGTTTCATACAAAGCTAAAATTTGGAAAAACTGTTCTTTTAGTGTACTTTCAAGTTCAAAGAGATCACCTGGTTTTAGAAGCGCATTTATATTAAATCATTAAATTTGAAGTTTGTAAATTGTGTATGCTTGGTTTCTTAAGAGCTTTGTAACATTATATTTGTGTGTATGTTGTGTATCCTACGTTTTGTAAAATTGCAAATAGGATACGGAAATGTTTATAGTTTATATGATATTAAAGGAGGTTGCATCCGAAAACTTGGCCCTCACCCAAAAATGGGGGTTTGGGGACTCAAAAATAACGAATTCATGCAAACACCACTAGTGATTGTAAATTGTGTATGCTTGGTTTCTTAAGAGCTTTGTAACATTATATTTGTGTGTATTTTGTTTTCCAATGTATGTATGTGTATATTCATGGTGATTATTTATTGTAACAAAATGTTAGATTATACAGGATGTTCCATAACTATCGCCCCCTCTACGTTTTGTAAAATTGCAAATAGATTTTTGTAGATTTTCCTACGTGATTGAATGTTTTTTTTTAGAGTTTTTTCTAAAAACATAAATATAGGATGTTAATCAGCACATTTTGTTTTTACGCGGCCTTATAGCTAGCTTGGTTTCCCCAAAATCGATCAAAACGTAAAATAACATAAAAGTAACTGGTCCAAAGCCACGTGGTGGACTTTAAATTGGGGGCATCTTCTCCTCCGAGGCCGATGGGCGAGTTTTTACGCTGCGAGCGAAGCGAAGCTCATAACCCGTGCTACTTGTTTACATTACGGTAGCTCAATCCCTTACGCGAAGAATAAGCGTACACCTAGTTATGGAACACTCGGTATAATTATTTCGTAGTCTATGTGTACAATACTTTGCTTTGAATTATTTTAGTTGTTGCTTACGTGATCGATTGTAAATAGTTTATATAAAGATTGTTATTATTTATTTATTTCTGGTTTTTTTCTCCCAGTTCAAAATATTGACCATAAAAATAAATCTTTTAGAGCTTTTTCGCCAAACTGTCATAAGTATTGCCTGGAAAACAATACTTTTTATAAGCTTTAAATATCCCAAAAGCAGTAATGAACAATCTAACACCTTATTTGAGAAAGGCTGAAATATATATGTTTGGTGTCAAAACAAAAACTGTTTTGAAATTTTACCTAAGTTTTTGTATATTTCGTTAAATATTTTACCAATTTTAAGTCCGATTTTACGAAATAAAGTGTTTATTTGTTAATTACTGTTGCATGCATATTTTACATTTACCTTGTATGGGATATTTTTTCAACAAACAAACTTAGGCCCAGCGCACACGGTGTGACTGTTTTTACAGCAACTGTTGCAAACCAGTTGCGACTGCAACCAGTTTGCAACTGAAACAAAGCTTCTGTCCGCACACGGTGCAACTGTTTTACAACTACAGTTGCGTTATATTGTGCAATCAGTGGAGTGCAGTGAAGTTATAACACTCAAGTTATAGTCGTTTTTAAGGCCTTCCTTGTTTGTCAAGTGCAATAACAATGTCAGACTCAGACGAAGATGACGTTATTAGTTATTATGATTACCGAAGACAGCGAAGGGTACAGAGAGAGCATTGGGTTCACCCTTATTTGAGCAATAACGTTAGTTCTAGGCTATTTGTAGCAACTAGAGAGCTGTCACAGTCGGATAGGAAATTTAAATCTTTTTACAGAATGACAAAAGACACCTTTTTGGAACTTACAAGACTAGTTGGACCTTCCTTGGAGAAGATGGACACACCTATGAGGGAATGTGTTCCTGCACAGGAAAGAATAATGATCACTCTGAGGTAAGTTTAATAACTCAACTGTATTGTCATTTAAAATTACAGTAGCAAAGGTAATGAAATGATCAATAGATAAAAATCAAATAAAACATGTGTTTAGTTGTAATTAGTATTAAGACTTTGAGAAAATGCCTCATAAAAATTTGCACTATGCATATTATCACCAGCATTGGAGATGTTAGTCGCGTCAATTTCTGAGTCTATTGAATCGGACATAGATGGGGATGTGAGCACTGTCAGAGTTGATGACGACCGTGACTGCTGATGTTGGTCCATGGCTGAAATATCATCAATGACTCTTAAAACCTGCCGTTTGAATAGCTTTATTTGAGAATCACTGAATTCATCCAATTCTGGTAGCAAGCTCAGCATGAACATCTTAATCCCCTGCTGTTTATCAACCTTCTGATTGCTAGTGTCTTCCTTGGTGTTTGACAGCAACTTAGCCTTTTTTGCTTTAAAGTAGTCAGCAACTGATTGATCAGCTAAAGCTGCTGAGGTTTTGTTCTTTTTCTTCTGGATTTGGGAAGTACTCTTTGACGACAAACTTGCAGGTGTTTTTTCAGTTTGGTGTTGAGATGGCTCATCTAAAATTGAGGGAGACATAGATGTAGAATTCTGTGGTTGATTTGTGGATTCAACTTCTAATTCTTCAACTTGGGTTTCAGAACCTTCATTATCACAAGTTGACGGCTGTGTTGTGCCGGGTGGTGTAGGCAAATTTCCCGATGAAGGAGGAACCACTGTTTTCATGAACGGTAGACAAAACTGCATTGCATTTTCCAGATAGTAAGCCTTTTTCTTCCCTCCTGAACCGCTGGGCGAAGGTTTCATTTTCCTCATGAATACTGTGCGTAAATTTCTCCACTTTTCTTTGCAATCTTTAATAAATCAATTCTGGTTTTATCTAACCTATTTTTTTGTTTTGCTTGCAGGTATTTGGGTACTGGTGAAACATTTGTGGCAATTTCCTTATATTTTGCCAGAGGTGATAGCACAGTAAGAAAAATTGTCAAGGAAACTTCAGAAACTATCTGGGACGTCCTGAAGGACATTTACATGCCTGTTCCTACACAAGATAAATTAAAACATACCGCTGATCGTTTTGAGCTGCTATGGAACCTTCCAAACTGCATTGGCGCAATAGATGGTAAGCACATAAGAATTGAAAAGTTTCCGCATACAGGATCTGAAAATTTCAATTACAAGAACTTCCACTCCACCGTGCTTATGGCGTGTTGTGATGCCGATGGGTTTTTCACGATTATTGAGCCAGGTTACGCTGGGCGTAACAGTGATGGAGGGATTTTCAGAGCAAGTTCGATTAAATTCTGGATGAAGCACGGTGATAGTATCCCTCCACCTTCACCTTTGCGGTACGATGATAAAAACATCCCATTTCCATACTACTTCGTTGGAGACGAAGCATTTCCGCTGAGTCGCAACTTGATGAGGCCTTTTTCCAGCAAAACCCTCGACAATGTTAAACGGATATTCAATTACAGGTTGAGCAGAGGAAGGAAAACAATAGAATGTGTGTTTGGAATGGCAGCGGAAAAGTTTGCTATGTTGAACGGGCCAATACGATGCCGTGATCCTGTAGCAGTGAATAGTATTGTGAGAGCAGCTTGTATCCTACACAATTTTGTACGTAAGCATGAAGGTACTGACTACAGCCCACAAGACATATCAGAATGTAACAATCTACCAGAACATCCAAACAATATTGAACCAAGTGACCTTGAGTTACAGGATGGTGCTTCAGCGACTACTTTGAGGAGTTATCTGGCAAACTACTTCCTTTCATCAAATGCAAGTTTACCATGGCAGTGGAAAGTAACAGTGCAACAGTAAAAAAATTTTGACTTGATTCCAAAGACTCTAGATTTGTCATGACAGTTATTGATTTTGCCATTTAAAACTAAATGTATTTTATTACATTCTTACTGTGGTGAATAGTGGTAATAGGGTATAGTGTGGTGAAATATATTTTTCTTCACCCCACGGCTAAGAACGTAACAGTATAGCAAAGTAGTAGTAAATATGAAACAGCCCTCAAGAGTTGGCTGTCATTACCAGTAATGTAGGTAGTGTTTTTGAGGTTATGTTGTTAACACCTCAGTTAGGGCAAAATTAAATTTATAATATTTAATTAATTAAATTAATTGATTAATTTATAAATAAATAAATTATTTATTTATAACATACCTGGCAAACCCAATTCAACAGACACATCTTGCCATGCTTTATCAGTCAAATCTTTCCTTGAATATCCTGGCAGTTTGTAGTTGTACAAAACTTCATGCTTCTCCACTTCTCCAACGAGCTTCAAGTTGAATTCTTGATCATTCATTTTGAGATAAACACTATACAGCCGTCAAAATACCAACAAAATACCACCAAAACACCACAAAACACCCCGTGGTCTCGTGCAACTTAAGTCTGCAACGCAACTGCAACGTCGGGCCCACGGTTGCATGTGACTGGTTTCAAACATTTTTGGAAATCGCAAACAACCAGTTGCGTCGTGTGCGCCTCCCCACTTCAATACATTGCCGATGTCACAAAACAGTTGCACGCGCAACTGGTTTGCAACGACAGTTGTAAAACAGTCACACCGTGTGCGCTGGGCCTTAGAAGACTTTACAATATTTTACAGTAATAGATTATCAAATCAAATTCAGGAAAAAGCCATGTTCAAATAATGTTAATTGGAGATTTAAGATAATTTTTATACAGTATTTGACATAACATTTTTACGTGAAGTTACAAAAAAATCATTGTAAGTTACAAAAAAATCATTTACTACTTAAAATTGTTTTTAATTCATTAAAAAAAATATTAAATTTATGCCACATTTTATAATTTGGTTATTAAAAACATTGTCAATAATAAATCATTGTTCAACAGTACTGTATAATGTAGTTGCAACGAGCGCCAAATATTGAAACATGTGCTTGCTCCCTCCAAAACGAAAACTAAATTATTCTCTTCGTTGGGGATGTTGAAAGGAGGTCAAAGCAGTTTGTGCCAGACAGTGCAAGAGGCAGATATATTCGCTGTTTGGTGGTGCGGCGAAATTTAAACTCTGCCTATAATGTCAGTTTCGTCTCAAAGAGCAGCAAAAGACTGGTGGCGCTCCGAGTGACTTCGATCTGAACTACCACACAAGCGTCCGCTTAAAACCCATTAGGTTTCGCTTCTTATAGTATTGTTTCTTCAATGGTATTATCCCTGCTAGGGAGTAACGGAAACGTAGCGACTGGCGCTGGCGGGTTTTAAGTTTGAATAAAGAAGTTGTTGCCAACTTACTGTCTTGTAGTGGTGAGGCAAGGTCACTAGATAGTAAAGGTTGCCTCATAGTCATGTAAACAAATACGAATCCCCCTGTTCAGTGACGTCTTTGTAGTAAAACAAAAAAAAAACGCCGCTACCATGGGAAATGTATGTAGTTTTACTAAAACTAGCATTAATTTTAATCATTTGTATTAGTTTACGTACAAACACTAAAATTTATGTGATGGATTGCAACAATTAATTGGTATATTATTTAAAAAAAAAGCAAGTATTCATTTAGAAAGTAGTGATTTTATAATTTGGAGCAAATGTAATAAAAAATGATTTGTAACAATATAATCATCTTTAAAATTGGCCCATTAGAACTTTACAAATTTGGCATCTTTATATATTAGTATAGCAGATAGTATATAAATGTAAAATACCTAATTTAGTTAGCAAGCGTTGTCAACACTGTGTTTATTTGAAGCACACAGAGGAGTAAATTAAATAACCAAATATCTTTTCGAAGCAGCTGGTTTGCTGGTTACATTAGAAGTGTCAAATAAGTGGGACGTAGTGTATTATTTTCAATGTAAGGTTATTATAGTGTTATTGTTCAATATATCGGTCTGTTTTTAATATTTAAGAATAAAGGTAAGACATTTTTACAGCTTTAGTATTCATATTTGTTATTTTTATTGAGCAAGAATAGCAAGATGTCGAAAATGTGCACGTGTTGCGTAGCATGGCATAACCTTTACTCCAATATTGCAAAATGATTTATTTTGACAAATCTCATTTATTCTGTTTATAAATTGTAAATTTATGAATTATTTCTCACCATATTTACATAATAATCATATTTTAAGCTAATGCCATTTTGTTATTACCACATTTGATGCAACCTTTTCCATATTAACTTGGTTTTATAGGCCTAGGCAAGTGTTAGGCCTACCATATTTTAATTGTAACTTATAGGCTAACATAAGGGCAATTTATTAATCGTAGATCAATGTTCCAGGCGATCTTAGAGCCAAGTTAACTGTGTAAACTGTGTCAGGCCTAATTCAGTACGAAAAATAAACTATGTCCTAATTTACTTATTAGGAAAATGCATAGTCCTAGGTCTTTTTCCTTATAGACCCTATTGTTATATGCCACTTACAATGATACACATTTCAATAGTTCCATAGCAAAAGTATAAAACAGCCTAAAATAAATTCTTTGGACAACTAGGCTAAATATAAGTAGCCTATTAGGCATGTCAAACAAGTTCTGATATTTTAGTTTAATTAGCATAGGCCCTATAGGTTAGCCTAAACATGTATTTGCTAAACTAAAAATGTAAAAGTGATTCATACCAAAGAAACCCAGCATGTTAAATGCTCCATTTAACTAGCCTAGGATAATATAAAACTTTTGTTATAGGTCTAATTACAGTGTGAAAGTTTACTAAAAAAGTCCACTTTTATCGGCAAAGTTTACATTAGGACACCTGGGCCTATTGCATTAAAAAGTATATTATATAGCCTGAAATTTTAAACAGTCTATATCCACAGTTTGTTTTGGTTGGTAGCCCTACTCTGTTTGCTAATAAAAGATCAGGCCATCCAAAAGTAAATTTAGGCCTACGTCTATTTATCTAACAGGAAAATAGGATTGATTTTTTTATATATATCATAAATACAATTTTATGTTAGGTAGCTATTTAAAGTCTATGCCAGTAGGCCTACACAATATCGTGCAATTAGGAGTAAGCTAATTTTTACTTTAAAGAAAATTTAAGCCTACTCTAGTAAATTTTACAACTACGCCTCTACCTAAACAGTTTTCGTACAAGTAATTATTGGGTTATCATTTCGAAGTACAACTAGACTACTGTATGTAATTATTTCTGTTAACAAAATAATTAATATGTTATGAAGTAGCCTATCAGTTTTGATTTTATTTTAACTTAATGATATTTTAAATCCACGTTGTTATCTATTAAAATGATTTAATGTAGTCGATTTATTGTTTTGAATTGCCCAAGATAGTTATGATAATGTAAATATTATTTTCTACCATCTTTTTCAATATGCATAAGTTAATGTAGGACTTTCCTATAGGCCTATCATCGATTTTATATTCAATAGACCATTCAAGCCCGTCAAAATTACATTTACCAGAGGTTATTTGTTTACTTTTTAGGTTAATCAATTAGGTAGTTGAGTTAACCCACTGATTCCAGTCAGTTAAAGTAAACCCACTTAAATCTTGAGATACAAATTTATCTTTAGTTTATAAAACAAACATTTTTCTGAAGTTTTGTCTGAGTTTAACTTTATTCTCAGGGAAATTGTACAAAGGGTGACCATTGGTAGCGTACAAAAAACTGACTCTAAAAACAAAAAGAGTTTCCGGAGGAAATAAATAAGAAATTACGGTATGAGAAAAAGAAAACTAAAAAAATATAGGTTAAGTTTAGCATTTTCGCTAAATTTTCGAAAAGAAACTAAAAACTTCATTAACACCAAAAACAATAAATAATAATAATTCGGCCACGCAGCTGAGCCGCTGACGTGAGTTGAGCAAATTTCCAAAATTAAGTTTATATGCCTATGTTTTAGGGTTTCAACCAACAATATATTTATTCACCATTTACGAACCAACTGTAATGATATTACTGTATGTGTCATTTTACACAGAAAGTAGGCTATAGGTAGTTTGTTTTAGAAAGAGGTTGTTTTTTTTGTTTTTTATCTTTTACCAATTAATTGCTGTTGAAATTTTATAGTCTTACTTATTTAATGTAATTATTTTTAGGTGTCAAATGTCTATTGTGAGCTCAGGGCGTAAAAGTGGCTTTTCGTTTAGAAGTGACAAAAGCAAGTCAGTGAGGTTTCAACTTGCATATAATTTAAAATCCTTACTGTCAGATAGTTTGAATGAAAAAGGCCAGAAAGTGTACGAAGAATTGGTTTGTACCATTCGAGATGCAGGTCAAGAAATTAAGGTATGTAAAGCTATTTAAAAAATATTCATTAGGCCTAACTAATCTTAAAATAATGTGATTGTATAACCTTCAAGTTACCTTCTCTGTACCATACCAATGACTACATATCAATAAGACGAAAAGTTCCAATGTTAAAAATTCAGCCCAAAAAAGCAGGTATAAAAGTGTGTTTTTGCGGCCCGCCGTTAGGAGCGCTGAGCGCTCTTTGCCGACGAGTGTCGGATTCAATGAAGTGCAGAAGAGAGACTGGGGGAGGGGGGAGAGAGAGATAGAGCATTAGTTTTCCTCGAAAACTAAGCTGTGCAGTGTGAAGGTAAAAACCACGCTTCATTATTACACTACTATTTAATACACTTAGCAGAGCTGTAACTTTTGCGATTCGTAGGTAAGAACCATACGATTCGTATGCTGTAAACAAAGTTTAATTAAATTACCTGTTTCTTATTTCTTTGATCGATATTACAACAATGATGTTTAATTCACTTTGATAATGACATACAATTTTCACTCTGCTGGAAAGATTTTCTAATTTTTGGTCAGAGACAAAGTGTCTGTTAGAAAGTTTTAAATAAAGGTTCAAATTAATGTGCAGTTTTAATACAATAAAGAACATGTTCCTCAAGGATTTGAAATTAAAAATATAACAATACTGGAAATGTTATACTTAAAGTTATAACTACAGTACTAGAAGTATCAACTCGCTTCGCTCACCAAACCCCGCGGTGAAGCAAATGCAAACAGATTACCACTTATAAAACAAAGGTGTCAATCATGGGACGTATAAAAATTTATTTTTATTGTAAAGGGGCTGTTGCCCCCAGTTCACCAATTAGACGTAACTATGTAAATTTCGTATGTTATTATTTATTTTATTTCCTATAAAACACTTAAAATTAATAATTGCCAAATTTTCCGTTCTCTAGCAGGAAAGTATAACAATCAACATTCTAGCCTGTTTTTCAATGAGTTGGTGAATGTTGTACTTTTAAAATGAACTGAACACGGGACACGGTACCTCAACTTATTGTCTGGTAGTTCTGCAAAATCGTCATTTCCGCAGTTAACTATCCAGTCTATGCATCTGTAAATAATAACTTTGCATTGATCCCATAAAGTTTAATTATTTTAAACACATCTATCAGTTTATTTTTCCTATTACCAACATCCTTTTTTTTTTAAATAATTGGAATATAAATGCTACTTCAGCAGCAAAACATAACTAACAAAATAGTCTCAAGTCCCTCATTTAAATAATTCTTTGTATAATAAAATCATTTATAAGTGTAATTTATTAGCGCGCCACAAAAGTGAGATGTGTAAAATCCAATATAAAATTCAAATTTAGCACTTCAAAAAACATAAAGAAAGTGAGTTTCGTCAAAAATGGTAGAAAAATAACAAATTTGGGTTTCACGTTCGCTTGGTTTGTTTCAGAAATATTGCAATATAAGATTTGTAATCAGTGCATAAAAAACAGTGTGTTAATAATACAATTATTTTTCCCCTGCGTTTTTAATGGTGGGGGCACATATTGATAATTGGGAATTTAGGACTTTTCTGGTTAACTGTACTTTGAGGTGCTTCAATCCTGCTGCACCTACAGCTTGATTTTGAAAAACTCGGAATCAAACCCATGGCTATCAATCCGTAAATATATGTATTTGAAATTTGACAGTTTGAATCAATTGTTTGTTTTGTAAAGGAACAGTTTGTTGAGGCATTAAATTTTACAAATTCAAGTAACATTAAAACGGTCGTATCTACAAACACTTTTAATGTCCGCCTATTAGAAAGGTAAAAAGATTTTTTACACTAAATAAGTCTGCAAGGGTGTGCGCTTACGTGGAAAGTTTCATCTCTATATTGTTAGTGGGTTTTAACTAATAATTTTTAATTAAAATATCACATACAGACTGATAGAAGGAACGCTCATTTTAGGACATACCTTCATAGGAATTTTTTCAATCATTTTTACGCTTAGAATCATATCCTGAATGGTGTTTTCCGCCAGTTAGTGCACGCCCCTCTTGGGGGCGATGTCCAAGATCAGACGGGGATAGTATTTTATTGCAATAATAAATTTAGTCAAATGCGTTTCATTTATTTTGACCCAGAAAACTGTTTGTTTACACAAATTTGTATTAAATTTATGCAATTAGTAAGTACTTAAGAGTAGTCCTGGTTACTAAACCATATTTGCAATATTTTTATTGGCAGAATCTATTTCACTTAGGAGGTAAAATGGAGGCAATACTCAGCGTTTGTGTAACTTTCCATAGTTAATTAATAAAGCAAACACAGTTTAAAACACGAAAAACTTAATGCTAAAATGTTTCTAAATGCAATACTATGGATACAATATTGTTTGTTGCTTTTTTAGACAATAATAAAGCCAACAAAAACAGAATCAGCTGGTGCCGATTGTTACTATATCATCACAAACAATAAGTCAGACAAAACTCAAATCAGTTGACTCCTACGAGTTTAGTATTAACTGAAACAATTCTTAAAAGAACTTACCAATAGTATAAATTTAATAAAAACTTGTATAAACAAACAGCTTTATGTGTCAAAATAAATGAAACTGATTTGATTAAATTTAATAATTGCAATGATAAATAACAGAGGGGCATGCACTGTCTGGCGAAAAATACCACAAGTCCGTTATTCTCTAACCAATTTTTTTTAAACGAACTTAATCGATAGGGAATTCAATTTGCAAAAAAAAGTTATTCTTGACATTTTTTTGGGAAAGGGCTAGTTATTTCGTTATTTCCGTTCGAAAGTTGTAAACGGTCGCCATTTTTAAAATATTGAAGTCACGTCGACTTAACTTTTTTCCCATTTAGGTAATACTATCAAAAGGTTGATATAAATTTGGTATTATTTCGTTTAGTAATTTTTTAGATATGCATTAAAAAAAAAAAGCATTTTGGTCACAGTAGGACAACCAAAATGATTTTAGACAAATTAACAGTGATTTGATGTTTACTTTGTACCCAAGAACAATTCCAAAACAATATGTGACAAGAGTTATGAAGCACCCTGTTTAATAACCCTCTTTTTACACTCATCCTTACATATTCCCATTAAAAATTAACTGTCAATACATTTTAATAAACTTCACAAAGTCTTTGATTCTTATGTCGATTAATTCCCTACGACTTGTACGAGAATTAATTCTCACACAAATACAACACAACTGTAAAGAAAACTTTATGTATTCATACATTTCTTTGTCTTTCACTGGAAACCTGAAAAATTATAAGTCTTTATTTTTCACAGATGTATTGTTGCAGTTTTTATAGGAACATTTAATCCTCCACTTTTTGAACAGGACTGCATTGCAAAATGTAGCAGCTATTTACTTTACACACTAACAGTATTTACACTATAAACCATATTACATATTAAAACCATATTTACAAACTTACATTACTTAAAAAACATTAGAAAAGAAAACCAACTAAAATGTTTTTATTTAGTACACTGCTATTACAATGTGGGAAATGAATCGCATTGA
>JAGFPH010006995.1:37505-57651 GCA_018207615.1 Philaenus spumarius | reverse complement strand
ACGAGACCACGGGGTGTTTTGTGGTGTTTTGGTGGTATTTTGTTGGTATTTTGACGGCTGTATAGTGTTTATCTCAAAATGAATGATCAAGAATTCAACTTGAAGCTCGTTGGAGAAGTGGAGAAGCATGAAGTTTTGTACAACTACAAACTGCCAGGATATTCAAGGAAAGATTTGACTGATAAAGCATGGCAAGATGTGTCTGTTGAATTGGGTTTGCCAGGTATGTTATAAATAAATAATTTATTTATTTATAAATTAATCAATTAATTTAATTAATTAAATATTATAAATTTAATTTTGCCCTAACTGAGGTGTTAACAACATAACCTCAAAAACACTACCTACATTACTGGTAATGACAGCCAACTCTTGAGGGCTGTTTCATATTTACTACTACTTTGCTATACTGTTACGTTCTTAGCCGTGGGGTGAAGAAAAATATATTTCACCACACTATACCCTATTACCACTATTCACCACAGTAAGAATGTAATAAAATACATTTAGTTTTAAATGGCAAAATCAATAACTGTCATGACAAATCTAGAGTCTTTGGAATCAAGTCAAAATTTTTTTACTGTTGCACTGTTACTTTCCACTGCCATGGTAAACTTGCATTTGATGAAAGGAAGTAGTTTGCCAGATAACTCCTCAAAGTAGTCGCTGAAGCACCATCCTGTAACTCAAGGTCACTTGGTTCAATATTGTTTGGATGTTCTGGTAGATTGTTACATTCTGATATGTCTTGTGGGCTGTAGTCAGTACCTTCATGCTTACGTACAAAATTGTGTAGGATACAAGCTGCTCTCACAATACTATTCACTGCTACAGGATCACGGCATCGTATTGGCCCGTTCAACATAGCAAACTTTTCCGCTGCCATTCCAAACACACATTCTATTGTTTTCCTTCCTCTGCTCAACCTGTAATTGAATATCCGTTTAACATTGTCGAGGGTTTTGCTGGAAAAAGGCCTCATCAAGTTGCGACTCAGCGGAAATGCTTCGTCTCCAACGAAGTAGTATGGAAATGGGATGTTTTTATCATCGTACCGCAAAGGTGAAGGTGGAGGGATACTATCACCGTGCTTCATCCAGAATTTAATCGAACTTGCTCTGAAAATCCCTCCATCACTGTTACGCCCAGCGTAACCTGGCTCAATAATCGTGAAAAACCCATCGGCATCACAACACGCCATAAGCACGGTGGAGTGGAAGTTCTTGTAATTGAAATTTTCAGATCCTGTATGCGGAAACTTTTCAATTCTTATGTGCTTACCATCTATTGCGCCAATGCAGTTTGGAAGGTTCCATAGCAGCTCAAAACGATCAGCGGTATGTTTTAATTTATCTTGTGTAGGAACAGGCATGTAAATGTCCTTCAGGACGTCCCAGATAGTTTCTGAAGTTTCCTTGACAATTTTTCTTACTGTGCTATCACCTCTGGCAAAATATAAGGAAATTGCCACAAATGTTTCACCAGTACCCAAATACCTGCAAGCAAAACAAAAAAATAGGTTAGATAAAACCAGAATTGATTTATTAAAGATTGCAAAGAAAAGTGGAGAAATTTACGCACAGTATTCATGAGGAAAATGAAACCTTCGCCCAGCGGTTCAGGAGGGAAGAAAAAGGCTTACTATCTGGAAAATGCAATGCAGTTTTGTCTACCGTTCATGAAAACAGTGGTTCCTCCTTCATCGGGAAATTTGCCTACACCACCCGGCACAACACAGCCGTCAACTTGTGATAATGAAGGTTCTGAAACCCAAGTTGAAGAATTAGAAGTTGAATCCACAAATCAACCACAGAATTCTACATCTATGTCTCCCTCAATTTTAGATGAGCCATCTCAACACCAAACTGAAAAAACACCTGCAAGTTTGTCGTCAAAGAGTACTTCCCAAATCCAGAAGAAAAAGAACAAAACCTCAGCAGCTTTAGCTGATCAATCAGTTGCTGACTACTTTAAAGCAAAAAAGGCTAAGTTGCTGTCAAACACCAAGGAAGACACTAGCAATCAGAAGGTTGATAAACAGCAGGGGATTAAGATGTTCATGCTGAGCTTGCTACCAGAATTGGATGAATTCAGTGATTCTCAAATAAAGCTATTCAAACGGCAGGTTTTAAGAGTCATTGATGATATTTCAGCCATGGACCAACATCAGCAGTCACGGTCGTCATCAACTCTGACAGTGCTCACATCCCCATCTATGTCCGATTCAATAGACTCAGAAATTGACGCGACTAACATCTCCAATGCTGGTGATAATATGCATAGTGCAAATTTTTATGAGGCATTTTCTCAAAGTCTTAATACTAATTACAACTAAACACATGTTTTATTTGATTTTTATCTATTGATCATTTCATTACCTTTGCTACTGTAATTTTAAATGACAATACAGTTGAGTTATTAAACTTACCTCAGAGTGATCATTATTCTTTCCTGTGCAGGAACACATTCCCTCATAGGTGTGTCCATCTTCTCCAAGGAAGGTCCAACTAGTCTTGTAAGTTCCAAAAAGGTGTCTTTTGTCATTCTGTAAAAAGATTTAAATTTCCTATCCGACTGTGACAGCTCTCTAGTTGCTACAAATAGCCTAGAACTAACGTTATTGCTCAAATAAGGGTGAACCCAATGCTCTCTCTGTACCCTTCGCTGTCTTCGGTAATCATAATAACTAATAACGTCATCTTCGTCTGAGTCTGACATTGTTATTGCACTTGACAAACAAGGAAGGCCTTAAAAACGACTATAACTTGAGTGTTATAACTTCACTGCACTCCACTGATTGCACAATATAACGCAACTGTAGTTGTAAAACAGTTGCACCGTGTGCGGACAGAAGCTTTGTTTCAGTTGCAAACTGGTTGCAGTCGCAACTGGTTTGCAACAGTTGCTGTAAAAACAGTCACACCGTGTGCGCTGGGCCTAAGTTTGTTTGTTGAAAAAATATCCCATACAAGGTAAATGTAAAATATGCATGCAACAGTAATTAACAAATAAACACTTTATTTCGTAAAATCGGACTTAAAATTGGTAAAATATTTAACGAAATATACAAAAACTTAGGTAAAATTTCAAAACAGTTTTTGTTTTGACACCAAACATATATATTTCAGCCTTTCTCAAATAAGGTGTTAGATTGTTCATTACTGCTTTTGGGATATTTAAAGCTTATAAAAAGTATTGTTTTCCAGGCAATACTTATGACAGTTTGGCGAAAAAGCTCTAAAAGATTTATTTTTATGGTCAATATTTTGAACTGGGAGAAAAAAACCAGAAATAAATAAATAATAACAATCTTTATATAAACTATTTACAATCGATCACGTAAGCAACAACTAAAATAATTCAAAGCAAAGTATTGTACACATAGACTACGAAATAATTATACCGAGTGTTCCATAACTAGGTGTACGCTTATTCTTCGCGTAAGGGATTGAGCTACCGTAATGTAAACAAGTAGCACGGGTTATGAGCTTCGCTTCGCTCGCAGCGTAAAAACTCGCCCATCGGCCTCGGAGGAGAAGATGCCCCCAATTTAAAGTCCACCACGTGGCTTTGGACCAGTTACTTTTATGTTATTTTACGTTTTGATCGATTTTGGGGAAACCAAGCTAGCTATAAGGCCGCGTAAAACAAAATGTGCTGATTAACATCCTATATTTATGTTTTTAGAAAAAACTCTAAAAAAAAACATTCAATCACGTAGGAAAATCTACAAAAATCTATTTGCAATTTTACAAAACGTAGAGGGGGCGATAGTTATGGAACATCCTGTATAATCTAACATTTTGTTACAATAAATAATCACCATGAATATACACATACATACATTGGAAAACAAAATACACACAAATATAATGTTACAAAGCTCTTAAGAAACCAAGCATACACAATTTACAATCACTAGTGGTGTTTGCATGAATTCGTTATTTTTGAGTCCCCAAACCCCCATTTTTGGGTGAGGGCCAAGTTTTCGGATGCAACCTCCTTTAATATCATATAAACTATAAACATTTCCGTATCCTATTTGCAATTTTACAAAACGTAGGATACACAACATACACACAAATATAATGTTACAAAGCTCTTAAGAAACCAAGCATACACAATTTACAAACTTCAAATTTAATGATTTAATATAAATGCGCTTCTAAAACCAGGTGATCTCTTTGAACTTGAAAGTACACTAAAAGAACAGTTTTTCCAAATTTTAGCTTTGTATGAAACAAGAATTATTCTACTGATGAAATTCTATGTATTTTGATAATTTTTTAAAACTAAAACTAAAAAATACTCCGGGAAAATACTCCACACTTAGGGGCTGGATTTGCAGTTTCCACAAAAAGGAACTGGCCCTAAAGCCTTGAAGTAGTAAAATGACACAATGAGAAGGCTTAAGCTTAAAATTGAAATACAGTTGTATACAATAGCTTAAACAAGTTTTTCATTATGTTTTGTACGCACGTTAAAAATGTAACCGCAATAGATAATTACATTTAAAAATTTAGTAATTTGTCGTTTTATTGATATCAGAAATTTTAAAAATGTCACACTTAAGGTTTAATAATTAATTACTTTATAAATGTTACATTTGTGTTTAAATGTACAGGCAAATAACACAATAACTAGATCAGCTGTCCGATTATTAAAAGCACGTAGTTAGACATTTTACTAATAATAAATCAGCTGTTAATTGTAAATACAAAAATACTATACAATTTACCACAACGGTTTGAATTCCTTAATTCCTTTTTGAATTATTAATCCCTACTTGAAGTAGTAAAATGACACAATGAGAAGGTTTAAGTTTCAAATTGAAATATATGTTATGAGCGTACGTTGAAAGGTTCTCTCAAACAAAGGGCGAGCTTCTAGACAAAAATAAATAACGTGGGGAATTTTTAAGCTTTTATAATTTGTATTTTTTAACAAACTTAAAATGAGGAAATGATAAATTTTATATTTTTGGGAATGTTTGGGCTTCAAATTGGTACATTTATTATGAGCCTAACTGGTGACGCCCAAACTAATGGATCTTACACAAATTTCTCCCATTTAAATAACATAGCGTAATTTTAAAATGTCAGTTGTTAAAATAAACTCAATTTATTGGATTTTTATATTTTGCTGTAACTCTGCAGTGTAAAACGAATAAAATGACACTTTTTTTACAAATTGGTAGAAAAATACCGACGTAATAGGCCGATAATGTACTTTACCAACGATAATTCAATAATTACAAAGCAAACGCATAAAAAACGCATACGTTACACATGAAGCACAAACCTATAATAACGGTCGTTACACAATTAACATTGATAATTCAATAATTACGATAATTATACAATAATTCAATAATTTATATAAAACAGGAAATCTATAAGAGATATAGAAGGGTACTGTAAGCGGCGTAAATGTTCTAAATTTTTAGCTCTTTCGATTGAGCTATCAACCAACCTCGTCCTTTTTTATTTTGTCAAATAAATAAAAAAAATGAAAAAATGCATAAAATTAGAATTTTTATAACCTTGAATGTTACCAAAAAAAAAATCATTGCTTGATGACATATCTAGAGATAAAAAATAAACACATTTAAAAAAAAAAATCTTTATAATCGGTCCATTAGGAGAGGCTGGGCGACTGGAAATAGGTTTTCGACAAAAATCATTTAATAATATAGATTATTATTTGAAAATATAATTAATTATAACAAAATACTACAAGATGCTCTTCTCTTTCAGTTATTGTTTTCTCACTTTAAAATAGGATTTACAAAACTTTTATAAATTAACGAAATGATTTATAAACGCAATAAAAAACAAATACTAAAATATACTTTATTATTAAAACTAATGAATAAAAACGTGAATCAAGAATAAATAAATAGAATAGAGTGATTGGACCAATGGAGAGCATAGCAGTTGTTTACGTTTACGCATCGACAAAACTATTTGGTCTCTGTGAAGTTGACACTAGGGGCGGGCACGTAATGTACAGTCCCAATAAAGAAGGTACAGTCCGCGCGGCGATGCTGCTGGCGGTACCTGTTGGCCTCGATCCAAACTAGGCATTTTCGACTGTTGAAAAGTGTTACCTCTGATAACATGGGGGTTTCGCTTCTTATAGTGTTGTTTCTTCAATGATAATACCAAGAGAAAATTAGTAGACCAGGAAAATTAGACAATAAATCCTAAATATTTTTCTACAGCACCGATCGAAATGCGGTTTTCGGCATTGTGTTCAGAGAAGTCTCAGGAAAAAAGTCTACATATAATACCTTGTCGGCAGACAAAAAATGCATTTAGGGAATGCATAATAAAGTGCATAATTTCCCATAATTTATAAAAATTGTTTGAATTCATGAAAACTTATCAAAATTCGTATACAGAGGTTTTGGGGGTCGCAGATTCCGAATCTGCCCTTCAAAAATATGTCCGATCACCCTGGGACCCCCATAGGGGCAGGGAGGGCACTTCTCAAAATTGAAAGATCTTCCACAGTTGACACTTGACAGCAACAAGTTGATCGTTATAAATGGAAAATGGCCCATATACTGTGTGGTCAAAAAGTTGCTTGTAGTGCCTTGCAAGTGATTGATTATTTAAAACCCAAATTTTGTATTTTTTGTTTTAATATTCTTTAAAAAGAGCTTAGCGTTAAGATTTGAAATATTTATAATTATTTACTTTTCTTTAATTTAATACCCACAGTTTATTCAGACTTTTTGGGAACACTTAAGGCAGATGGGATTCTTGCATTCAATACAATGTTATACTTTGGTTTCCTTTTTTATTTATGAGGGAAGTACACATTTCTTCTTCACCCACAGCAAATGTAATAAACTTTTTGAGATAACCTCTGTGTTTGGAATGGTTAGGCAAGAGCGTTTTCTAAGCAAGAGCTTGACAAATTACCAGTTGCTTGATGAACTGGAAACTGGTTAAATTTAATGGGCTTGCCCTGTAGGACATCTAGAGTATGAAGGAGTACACGCTATATTTAGTGTGTAAAGAACAGTCAGCGGCCAAATCAACTTTTCAGGCTGCAGCTTTAGATGGATGATTTTATGTCTAGAATGTCTGCACCAGAGATTTAGTTTTGTTGTAGTAGTTATGATTTCTGGTTTATTTATGTCGAAATAATTTTCAACTAGGAAATTATAACTAGGAACATAATTTTCAACTATGTTCTTGTATTTTATGTTAATACAAGTAAAAATTAGTTTGGTTTCCTTGAAAATATAAAGTACACTTTTAACCAGTGGCGGATCTAGAATTGACACAAGGGGGTCTAACAGTGGGGCTGATCGGAACACCGGGTTTGGGAATTGAAAATTTTTGATTTTGAAGACTCAGAAACGACCGATTTAGGCATCTTCTTTTCCAAAAAAGGCAGATTTTGAAAATATAATAATAATGACTATTGATAAGTTTTCTTTTGTTTTAGGGTAGCTTATAAAATTATTATTGTCCTAGATTAGAAAGTTCATCTAATTTAAAAAAAAAAAACTTGATTTTAAGGAAAAATGTGGTAAATTACTTTTAATATTAGATAAGGTAATATTTTTTATTGCTGAACATTTTACGTTGAATCCAGAAAGCTAAAATAATAGGTTAAACATTTGAAGTACCATTTCAGTTTGTTTCAGTTGTACTGGTTATTGAACTGTGAATCAGAGATACTTAACTATTAAAGCAGAAAAAATGATAATTGGTGCTAAAAAGTAGTAAATTATCTCGTTTCTGGCTGAACAAATTATTTTATTTACAATAACATTTTACATAATATGCTGAACTATAGTGAAAGTGGACTTATTGATCATATCTTCAAAATTCTCCGGACTCATGCGTATATTCTTATACTTGCTAAAGAGGCATTATTTTTTCTATTTGTATCTCTCTTTCTTTTGAAACGTTTGCCAGTGCTAATCCATTTAACCGTATTTCTCCTACCGTACTTCTTAAGTGGTTTTTCAACCTAACAACATTCATAACAAACCTAATTATGAAAAAACCTCCGTATCCATATGCACCATATTTACTAATAATTAATAGTATATATATTTTAGTATATTTTAATAGTAATTACTATAATTACCTTTTTAACGTTGAAAAGTAACGTTCTGCTGTTGCTGTGGTAACTGGAATCGTCCCCAAAACTTGCAGGAGGGTTGATCATTGGGAAGAAAGAATTATCTAATTCTTTGATTGTAGTAATTACGGTTTCGGGGGGATTGCATGTATTTCTGCAAATTTTAATTTCTCCTATCAGCAAGGTGGTACATCCAATTTCATCAGTGAAAGTTCGGTACTTCTCAGCAGCTGTAAGAATTTCATTGTCAGTAAACCTTGAAAGGTTGGCAGGAGTAAGGCCTTCAAGAGAAAAAAAACCTTGACTAAATCTAGTACAGTACCAATCTCGGATATAAAATGATCAACCAGGGGCAGGATTACTGTTCTACTGAAATGTTTCTCGGGATTTTCTGCGGTTGTTTTACTTCTATTGATTTGTTTTCTACATGTTCTCGGTGTGGATATTTCAAACCCTAGCTCATCAGCAATTTGAACAGAGTTTTCATACAGACCGTCAAACTCAAGTTCAGCTTCATGACAAATATTTTTGAATTGATCTAAAATGTCTGTTATGCTAATTAAAGCAGATGAAAGGTCCTGCTTTGGGCTTTGCAGCCGTTGACTTAGTCTTCAAGTGAAACCAAGACAGTAGACTCCAACTTCAAGGGCTACTACAAACTCACTTTTTTTATGGAGCAGGACAACATGTATGCGTTAGCCGACACTTCTGGTGTTTTACTGTCACTTAAATCTTCCAATACTGTAACAACAGGAGCAATTAATTCTTTGAAGGTCATGTCTCTCGACTCATTGTGTAGAACAAAGTGCCTTCAGTCTTTGTTTTTTAGAATCTGAGAAATTCATCTTTTTGATTACATCAATTAGGGCATTTACTCGATGAGCGGAGGCTGACAGAAAAACAGAAACCGTTCCAATAGTTCCCATAGCATTTCTTATTGCTGTTATTTCGCAACATTTTGTGATGCATAAGTTTAGGGAGTGGCTGAAACAATGGGTGTAAATTGCGAATGGTTGTTGCTATGATATTAATGCTTGCACACCTTGGTGTCCCGCCATATTAGATCCTCCGTCGTACCCTTGGCCACATAGATAATCATACGAGAAGCCAAGTTTGTCATCTCTTCGCCTATCATGGTTTTGATTGTCAAGCTTGTTGATTTGAGCTCAATGAAGCCGAGAAATTCTTTCTTAACCATACATTGGGTCCTGTCAATGTATCGTACACAAAACGTAAGTTGTTCCTTCCTACTTATATCAGTGGTTTCACTTTTTTTACACTTTTAACTATTTCTGAACGAAGAAAATCACCAATACATTCAATAATTTCATTTTGGATTGTTTTGCTGATGAGCGTAGTGTTCCGTTTGCATGTGGCAAAATGTGATTTTAAGTCTTTTTCGCCTGCGTCAATTATTCTAAAAGATAATAGACTTTAAAAAAACCCCTGTTTTCCCCGAAGAGCCATCTCTTAAACTTCTTCACTTAACTTGCCATCATCTCGGTGGCATCTCAGAGGCTGGTTGTTTTGCGTGCAAAAAAGTATGGTTTTTATAATTTGTTTTATCTTCTCCGATTTTGCTCAACTATGTTGGCCTTTTTTCTATCTATCATAAGACCAAAATTTTCATTTGATGTTCCAGGAACAACTTCCATGGACTGCTTGAAATACAAAAGCTTTCTCCATTGCAAACTGGAGGTATTTTGTCGACTCGCAATTTTTTATTTCTTCTGTCGCCTTCTTAAATTTGTTTAAAGGTTCCTTAATGAATTTTTTGAGGACCTGAAAATAATTACAGTTTAAACCACTAGTAATGAAGTTAAATTTAGTCTTTTACAGTAATCTTTGTGTTTAGATTTTCATTAATAACTAAGAGATTGTGTAACTTGTTTAAACAACATAAAAATCAAAGACATTTTTAAGTCAACAAATTATTTTCGTTTGAAATTAAAAATAGATATTGAAAAAAGATTCATATATATTAAACTAATATCGAACAAGTATTTAATTTTTTTCCAAAACAATTTCCTTTATGTCTATTTGACATTGGATGTACAAACATAGGGGCTACTTTTCATTAATAACTAAGAGATTGTGTAACTTGTTTAAACAACATAAAAATCAAAGACATTTTTAAGTCAACAAATTATTTTCGTTTGAAATTAAAAATATATATTGAAAAAATATTCATATACTGTATATTAAACTAATATCGAACAAGTATTTAATTTTTTTCCAAAACAATTTCCTTTATGTCTATTTGACATTGGATGTACAAACATAGGGGCTACATGGATCTATGTTACAATGAAGGATGTTTTAGTTTAGGTTTTATTTTGCGATTAATAAGATTTTATCATTAAAATTCGCCCCTTATGCCTGATTAGTGAACAGTGTACACTTTTAAGGATATTCTTTGAAAGAACATAAATTATATCCAGACACATTCAAAACTATTAATATTCTATACATGCTTTTCATGAACTATGAAAACAGTCTTACCTGACTTCCTACTCCCGCTACAGCAGGAGCGAAAAAAACACACATTTTGCAAGACAAATATTCACTGTAGGCAAGCCAGTTATGTTGTTCCAACCACTCTCGTCTAAATTTCCAATTCTGCTTTCCTTCAATTTCGTCTGGGAAATTTATATTTACTGGAGGTTCCATCTGTCAGTCAAAAGTTTAGCCTTTTGCTATCATCTAAAGTTTCTCCAACAGCTAAACCAATGCCGTGTAACTGATATGTTTCAGAACCCGTTACATCGGTGGAATCCTAAAAAAGGAGAAAGATTTTACTATTACGCATTATGTTTTTATGATTGCTGAAAGGCAATGTTTATATTACGCAGTTTTACGAAATTTCAAGCCCCTTACCAATTTATAGTGTAACACCCCACTGAAATTTAAAGCATGACCATGATCATTGATCACCATAACTATTTATTGTATACTTGTATATCAAACACATTTCCGAAAAAATAAAGGTAACGTAAAAACATAACGTTACGTTGTTATAATACTATAAATTTTTTTAAACTTTACTTACCATAACATGAGAAGTTTTGCTTCCTTTAGCACTTGAAACATTCTCGCTCTGATTACTCAAACTCGGCTTGAATTGGTCAAATCCATCATTGGATCGCAGTTGTTTTATAACTGGTGATTCAATAATTTCATTCTGAGTCTTACCACTTGCATCAGCATCCACATCTGTATTATCCTACTCTTACTAAAATAATCCATCATTAAAAAAAACCATGAAAAAAAAATAAACCAAAATCCATAAAAAATAAACCATGAAATAAACCGTTAATAAAACCATGAAGTAATAAAAAAATATAAAATACGGCTTCGATGCACTAAATTAGATCACTATTTGCACTCCCGAACGACCATAACTGGTCAGGTTGTTAATTAAAGCACTGCACTTATTTACCACTGCACTAAAACACCAGCCTAACGTCATCAGCTACCTGGGAAGATTGGTAATTGGTGAGTCATACGGTTGGTACTTGGTAGGGGTGGACCGGTCCAACTTAGAGGTAGAACGGGGGAGGAAGGTATGTGTTTGAAATATCTGCACAGCTTTGGACAGAGGCTGCCCCTGCACTCTTATGCGCGCACTTATTACTTGAGTTTTGCACATTTGGTAGCCGAGAAATGTAATTAAATAGTCCATAGCTATAGCTAAAGCCCCCTCCCCTCCACATAGATCCGCCACTGCTTTCAACTTCTCTATTTTTTTTTGGTACAATCTCTGGTAGTAACTCTTTTTTATTTTATTTGTTTCAATGTACCTAAATATGCCACGATGTAGAACAAAACCATTCACGTTGTAATTTTGAAACCACTTTCCAGCCAATAAACACATGCAAGAAGAGTAAACAAATGGATACCAGGAAGAATATGAAATATACAAAACTCAGAAAACTCAGATAAAAAGCATATTATGTTAAAATTACCAATTTAACTTCCAATCTAATTTGATTTATGACACAGCAATGATGATATATATGAAATACAAACATTGAGTGGTAAATTGTCCTCATTAGTCTTATGTATAGGGTGGTATGCACATGCTGATTTCTTGCAAGTGTGTTTGCGTTTGTATCATGTTGAACTTATTTTTTCCTTGATGTATTAACGGGCTCAATATAGAGAGTGTATTTAATGATGGAATTACGTTCCAAAACATGTCATGAACAAGTAAGTAATTACTTAAGTTGTTTAAAGTCATAAAGACGGATAGAAATATTCTTTTTACTCAAATAATGACTTGGCTATAAGTACAAGTTTTAAATAAATAAAATAGTTGAGCATGCAATATTAAAAACATTTTATTCCCCAAAAAGTATGTTCATTCTGAAACAGAAGAACCCTGTGGACCAGATATTTTTGCAAGCTTCACTTAAATGTAAGTTAATTATATAATTAATTAACTCTTAATTATCTTTATAGCTGGTTAAAGAATTTGGCTGATTATTATAGAAGATTGTTTGCACCTCTTTTTGAAGAAACTAGAGCCATGTAAAGATTTCTTTACCTTTTATAATGTAATGGCTAAGAATTGGTTTATTGAGAAATGGGTTAGATTTTTAAGAACATTAACAACATCATTTCTAAAAATGAATATACTATTATTAAAACCAATATTTTAATAATACGCCTAACTATTAAGGTAACTTGGTTCGTGTGTGGTGGTGTGGTATTCTCCCATTTTTAGTAAGGTAACTTTCTGGTGCTGAGAATTATTTACTGATGATTATTACTCTTTATGTTTATAACTTTTGCATGTATTGAACTAGAACGTTTTCTTATATAATCATTAATCAGAATAGATGTCTCATATTCCTTTCAAAAGTGTTATTATCATTATTACGTGAAATTTAAATGACCATGGTAGTATATTCTCTGCTACACAGTTCCAGTTTTAACCTTTGTGAACTCTCACTTCCTCTTCAATTTTCATTTTGTGTTGTATTCTAATTTCTTTGTCAAAATAATATTTTGATTTCTTTGTTTCTCTTTTAAAATCATCTTGTATGATCTTTTGACTTCAACATCTCATGTTTCACTAAAAAAAGGTAAGACAAAACTAATTAGGCGCCTGATCAATAAGTATCTTCACTGTCATAGTATATCCTCTACAGTAGAGTTAACTGTTCAACATGCTTTCTTAAATTTTATTGAAGCACTTTTAATAACTTAAAAGTCTATATTTGGATTATTTAGTGATTTTCTTAGTACAAAACTATTGGTTTTGCTTATATTATTCACCATTTTTGTTCATTTACCAATAAAAATGTTCTTTACTCATAAACCAACTATACGGCTATAAACGTAGTAACCCTTTTTAAAGCTCAATATTATGGAGTATATTGTCACTTTTTTCAATGTTCTATCTTGAACGATTCTCAAGATATAAGCGATTTAGTAAACGGCGCCTCACCATATTCCCCCTCTCCCCTTGTGATGTCGACCATGCTGGGGGGCGACGACATGGCTTTTCACTATCAATATCGTGCCTATAACAATAATCAGAAATATAATTGCATCAGGCTTTCCATGCATGCTCAACCCTCTTCAGAACCTGGACTATATTAAGTGCAATCTTTAATTGCACCAGTTTAACTCTTAACTGGTTGTTGAAAATATATATACATTTGTTTTGTATTGCATAATCTTCCTCCAGTAAATACTGTGAAACAAACACATAATTATTTGATTTTAACAACTAATTTATAACAATGTTATGTTATCGTGAATTTTGCTCATTAAATTGAAGGAAAGGAACTGTCAAATATGTAAAAAATAGTCCAAATGAACAATTAATTAATTTTGTAATAGTCTTTTAAATACATTTTTGTAATAATTTTTGGAAAACATTTCTGTAATATATGTTTTTTAAATAACTTTTGTAATAAATTTTGGTAAGTTTGAGAAAAAATGTATTACTCACCTTGATATATCGTTCCAAAACGTGAATTAATGCTATACATACATGTCTCGGAAATTATTTTCCCAAGTGTTTGGGTGCGATCGCAGTTTTGAATTTTAGCTCTTCAAAGGAGTCACCGCTTACCAGGTATCTCAGTTATAGTATAATCTCTGTTCTGTCGATATTGATTCCCTCAGGACTGAACTTCTTTTTCTAATTAAAGGTGTGACCATTTCTTGCAGCTCACCAAACTTATCTGCATCCATCAGTAGATAGTTTTTATAATCCACTTCAAAATTAATTTAAACTCTGCTACTAAGCCATCCTGGCTAAATTCATTTCTCTTCTTCAACCATTCCTTCATCCAGATCCTCTGCTTCCTTTTTCGTGTTTTATTTTTCTTTAAACAAGCAATTATAATTGCGGCACAAGCATCATCCGTGTCTGATATCCTCTCCCGACAATTTCACTAAATAAACTGAAAGTTATTTTGAATGTTTGCGCAAACCGTTGTATAGTGTATGGACCAATGTTTGCGTAAACACGTTGTTTGATACAAACCCAAGGTTTGCGCAAAATGTTTGAAGTGTAGGGGGCCTTTATAAGTGAGTTGGCTCGAGTCTCACAAAAATAATAATACCTGTACAGAAATCTGGTCGCAGGTTGCAGGCAGATCTGAGTTTTTCTAAGGTAAATATTTCAATCGAAATAAATGTCACCAAAAGCTAGAAACCTAGGACCTACGGGCATTAGTAGACAATGTCTGCCTCGTAGTTGAATAACGTTAAATTATGTTACTTGGTCGCTCTAAACAGCTCCGAGAAGATATCCCGAGATGACCTACCGTACATCCTTCCTGAAAACGAATCCGTAAATGTGGATATTTTTCATATTGAAAAACAAAACAATATTTAATATGGCTACGAGTAAGCCAACATTATTTTTTGTCAAATCAAGTCTAAAGGGTGATCAACTCAAGGAGGCCACCAATCCTCAGAAAGTATTAATGTTACAGCAAACTTTAAATGTGGAACCTTCCCTTGTCTTTTTGAGAAATTAAAAAATATGAAGTTAAAATATTTGTAAATTTCTTTTGAAAACCCCTATTTTTTAAGACGTATTTGGATTTTACATGCATTTTTAAGACTTTTTTTCTTGGTGTTTTTTTTTTTAATAAACTTATCCGTTTAGGCGGTAGGAGCACTGAAAGTATCAACAGTTATACTTAATTTTTTATAATTAATTTTTAAAGAGGCATGTTTTACCATTTGCAAATAATAAAATTTAACTCAAAGTGCAATATTCTTACAGTGGAATGTAAAGAAGCTGTTGCAATTTCACAAATACTATATTTTATACAAAAAACGTACGTTTCTAAAAATAGCTTACATGACAACTGTACTATTTTTACAGATTTCTTCTCCTACATCGTAAAGCGTACATACTATTGTAAGAAATTTCTTTGTATCGTGGCAACAAAATATTTTGGGACACAAAAAGGCAGCCAGGATGACTTAATAATTATGACTTAAAGCAGGTTTTCCTCCGCACGCGTGTCCTCTGTCTTCATAAATACACGCGTGCGCCCTCCTGTGTAAGTCATTTACGGCTCGTGCTAACGTGTTCCACTAAAATGTCCATAACTTTGTTGCACATTTCTTCCACCGAAGCATACCTACCGGTATACAGTTCGTCCTTCAAGTGTCCCCACAGAAAGAAATCCAGTGGGGTTAGGACCGGGGACCTTGCTGGCCAAGCTACATTTCCGTTTGTGACTATCACTCTATCTGGGAACTGACCATTCAGAAGTCGGCGGCTGCGTGAGCGTTGTGTGCCGGAGCTCCGTTTTGTTGGACCAGAAGTTGCGTTCTCACATTCAGCGGCTTTTTTTTGTTCTTGGTGTTTTTTTTGGTACGACTAACCGTTTAAAAGTTAAAGGGGTATAAAGTTTAACTAAGCGGAAGATATTTTTGTATGGAAACGTTTTGATGAACCAATGAAAATGATCTTAATGAAATTTGTAGTTTTGCCTCTGTATTATGGTTCAAAAAACGTATTTTTTTGGTATCATATATAATCATTTTTAATGACACTCAAAATGTGTTCCGGGGACCATGATCGGTGCTCATTTAGTACTCCCAACCTTAGGCCTCACCATAAGGGTCACTGAAATAGTACATAAATTTGCTAATAAAGTACATAATTGCTAAATTTGCTAAAATAAATTTCCACTGAATGGAAATTTGCTAATAAAGGATAAAAAGAAGAAGTACTTATAAAATATAATCGAGCTTGAGAAATATTATTTCTAAAAATAAAAATGAACACAATTCTCACAAAAAATACGTTTATTCGTCAAACGCGTTTCAACGACAAAGTCGTCATCTTCAGTGACAAACGAGCTACAACTAAATTATAACTCAGCTATAGTTATAATTTAGTTGTAGCTCGTTTTTCACTGAAAATGACGACTTTGTCGTTGACACGCATTTACGAATAAACGTATTTTTTTTGAGAATTGTGTTCATTTTTATTTTTACTTTTAGAAATACTTATCTTCCTATAGTTTGTATACATTAACTTGGCATCTGTACCCTTATCACTCACTCGCTTCCTCACCCATCTGTTTCAATGATAAGTGACCTACTGGCTTTACCACTGCATCATTAGGCCTATACTTTTTTGTGACTCATAATTTAAAATTTTTGTAAGGATATTTATAATATTCGGAAAAAAATAAGAAAAATGACACCAAACACGATGTTATTACGTTTGTAAAATCCATTTATGTAACCACATGTTTATTCGTTACTTCAGTCTTATTTAACTTTGTTAGGAAATTAAATATAAACAACAGTATTGTTTAGCATGTATTATTTATTTCATAACATTTTCTAAGTTGAAACTTTTTTAGTGACACGTAATAGTTGTTTTCAATCAGCGGGAAGAGGTTTTGACTAACGGCCATCATAAATTTATCACTCTGCAAATAAAAAATAGTACTGTAATGCTCTCCACAAACAATTAAAATTCAATTGACTTATTAATGTTTTGATTTTTTAATGAAATAATATGGAATGAGTATATTGCATTGTAAAGTAAATGTATTTTTTTTTAAAGACTCGTTAGGTAAAAATATGCGAAATAAACTCATTGTAAAAAAATGTTTACGTATAACATGACACGTTAAAATTAAATTGTGAAACAAAACAAAATTATAAAAGTGAATTTACATTTTATGTAGAATTTTACACGTCTAAATTACGTTTAGCATGAGTTTTATAACTTCTCTTGAACATATTTCAAAATAAGTTTCTTGACTACTTGAATTAAATACATATTCCAATCTAACATACCTGATTAATCTAGGGGCGGCTCTTACAAATTGACTATGTACATGTAGTCAGTCATTGGACCGGGTCAGCAGCAGGTAGCCAGGGGTACAGACGCCAAGTTACTGTATACCAAGGTCACTAGAAAGGAAAGGTTACCTCATAGTCATGTAAACAAACTCAAACCCCTCGACCCGTTCCCTGTCCAGTGACGTCATCTATAGTATAAAAACACCGCGCTACCATGAAAGATGTATGTTTCGTCGTACAAATCACCTCATTTTTTAAAAAATAGATGTATTAAACTATTTTTGGGGTTGCAGTTTTTTAAAATGATACTTAAGTTACACATTTCAACATTTGTAATTGTAAGAATATATCTTAACCTTTTCAAAAACATTATGTTTATGTCATTAATTTGCAATTTACAATAATAACAAAAGTATAATCATACAAATTTTAATTTATATTTTTACTGACTAAAATTTAAAATAAAAAGCTATCTTGGTAATACATTTTAAATCATATAACTAAAAAGCAGTCATTAAAATTGTATTTAATATTTTTTACAGAATAAAAAAGAAAAAAATGCAATCACGATAATACATTTTAATCTATATATATAAAAGCCAAAACCCACTGACTCACTCATCACGATTTCTCAAAAACTACCAAACAGATTTGAATGAAATTTGGTATGTAGCTTCCTCTAGGGCCATAGGTGCTCACTAAGAAACGGTTTGAAAAAAATCGAAATTTTAGGGGGGGGGTTTGGGGGATCAAAGTTATTAAAAAATGACTTCTTCAAAACTATTGAACGGATTGGAATGAAATTTGGTATGTAGCTTCTTCTAATGCCATAGGTGATCACCAAGAAAGGGTTTGAAAAAATTTGAATTTTTAGGGGGGGTTTGGGGGGATCAAAGTTATTAAAAAACGACTTCTTCAAAACTACCAAATGGATTGGAATGAAATTTGGTATGTAGCTTCCTCTAATGCCATAGGCGATCACCAAGAAATGCATCACTAAAATGCACTGAACATAAATGAAGGCAGAACTAGGATTCCATTTGTCGGCTCGTTTGCATTTCTGTATCCATTGTTTCTGATAAGTAGTACTCTTTGGAAAGCTAAATATAAGTATGACACAAAAATTAAACACTATAAAGGCTAAATTGAATACACCATTCTAAATACTTATACTTGTCTTTTTGTAAATAAATACTTATAACTAAGTGAATGAACCACAAGTATTTGTTTTACTTGTATTTTAAATAAGTATTCTTTTTACTTTCTATTAACATTTATTTTAAACTACAAAAATATAAACTTATCCTCGTAATTACTTCTTTTTGTGTCGGTAAAGAACGTAATTACTTGTACTTGTAAGTAATTTTGTAAGAACTTGTAAGAAATATTTTTTGAATTGCTAAAATAAAATAAAATGAAATAAAATTATATCGAACAAATCCCGATTACTAGGAATTGGTTACACACCAATTTGTATACATGTTTTGTTTTGGTAGCATAATTATTTTGATTGTTTTTGTAAACATTATTAATTTGTGAATAACCTAAAATAATTTGTAAATAACAAGCAAAAGATAAATATATCAGAATTAATAAAATAGCATTCTAAAATGTATCTCTCTATGATAGCCTGCATATAAATTGTATGGAGTTTATTTAATTGGGTAGCAGTATTTTTATTGAATATGTAGGCCTATATTTAACATTCCTTGCATCAACTGTAAATAAAATATATTAGTATATTTGTTTGTTTTTTTAACACGCTTTGTGTGGGAAGTTCATGGGGTTTAATAAGCTTCAAGTCACCAGGTGGGCATACTGAACAAAAAGTTATTTTCTACAATTTTAATGCAAAAGATAGCCACAGAAACTACTTTTAAATCAAAATATTAAGACAAAAGAAAATTATAATAACATTTTATATGAGTAAGTGGTATTATATTATTTACTATTACAATAGAAACAAAAAATATCTAGGCCTACCTGTGAAATGATATATCAGTTCTTCCTTCTAGTTTTGCTTTTGCATAATAATATTTGCAAGTTGCAACCGCACAAATGGAACCACCTTTAGGTTTATTAATTGATTTTCTATTCATTGTAGGCCTAAATAATATATTTCTTCTACCTACACTTCCAAAACACTTTATATATACACTAATTTAACGCGTATAAACGTAAACGACAGAGCTTTGATAGCTTTGATCACTGTCTAGGTATACTAAGTACTACGTCACAGCCCCCACTCCACTTTTTTGATATTTCCCGAATGAGGTAACCTTTCCTTTCTAGAGACCTTGACTGTATACAAACTATAGGCCTGCTGCTAAAAATAAACTTAATCTAAAAATTAAAACTAAGACATTTGTCTTGTTTCACACAAGGCCCAGCCAAGTATAAATTCATCTGTTAATGGAAATACAACTGACACTGATAAATAATTTGACCACGCAGCTGAACCGCTGACGTGAGTTGAGCGAATTTCAAAAAATAAGTTTGTATGGTTTTAGTTGGGAAATTGGTTTACTCACGAAGGCGCTGAATAGGCGCCTGTGAGTACGAAATATATTATTAGAATTTGTTTGCATCTAAGCCTCCAGCTTTGACTCAAGCGGTGCTTCCTTACACTCGCAGCGGAAAAACTCGGCCATCGGTCTCGGATCAGAAGATGCCCCCACGGTAAAATCCCCTAAGTGTATTTAAACCGGGTACTTTTATGGTATTTTATGTTTTGATC
>JAGFPH010006995.1:0-27505 GCA_018207615.1 Philaenus spumarius | reverse complement strand
CATCTAAAACAATGACTTGATAGATCTATCTAATTACACAACTACCACTATTGATTCTATTGGTGGACGATTTTAATACAGTACCACCACTATTCATAGGGATTTACAATCTGTTATCCTAGGGTCATCCCTATTGAGAGGATTCGGTTAGATTTGAAATTATTCTTTCTCAACAACGGTTTCCCAACTTAGCAAATTCTACAGATGGTTGGACGGCTGAAGTTTTTTAATGAATGTTCTTGATTTTCAGGCGATGATCACCATTCTGGTTTTTGCTTTTTTTAAAGTTACAAATCTATAAGATAATGTAGCAATTAGGCCTACTTAGTAAATTACATTAATGGATATTCTAAAAATATTAGGCCTAGTATTTTTGTGCAATATTTTTTTAGTAATATTTGAAAATATAATTTTCAATGGCTCCCTTTATTGTCAATTGAATGTCTACTTTATTATGTTATTTATGAAAAACATAAAAATAGGCATAGCCCTTCATTTTACATTAGATCATTATTGCCAATTAATTTATATAGCCTAGATTGGTATCCGTTACTTTTCAGGTGACCACGAGAACATCTATTTTTTACATAATCTGAAACTCTACACTTTCTGGCTATAAAAAATGCAGATTAAAAGCGACGAAGTTAATACCCTATTATTAAAGATTTTAAAGGAAAAACTAAATTTGAAATCGAACTTCATCATTGTTCATGTTTATAAATGTGTAGTTTTAGAATTTACATATTAAAATGAGGGCTTTTTTAAGTCATCCATAAAGTATTTACTTCCATTAGGGTTTATAGGATTATAATTAATTAATATTATTGTTATGTTTTCTTTTCAGGATTATGACTTACTTCAACTGTTGAAGGAAGCAAGAGGATGTATATCCATGTTGGACGAAAACGTTAGACTGTTTGTTCAAGTACTCCTGGTATGTTTCTTATGTAGTCTTTGTGTTATAATACTTAGCAACAAGTAGGCCTATGGTTTAAAATCAACTATAGTTTTACAAACATATTTAATTTCAAGTACAATACTTATTACATACAAGTTTTGAAGGGTTTTTTTGGTATAGAGAACATTTTGGATAAAAAAGAGTAACAACCTAAATTCTATTTTCAAATTGTGAATAAAGAAATACATGATTTGTAAAGTAAAACCAAAAATAAACTTTAACTTTTCTTGTAATCAATGAATTAACCTTCTATCGGGTGTATCATGGAAGCTACCTACTTAAGGGTTGTCACATTTTTCATAAAAATTATTATTAGTCCTTACCAGCCTTACCGCTCGGCCTTCGTCATTAGTCTAGGCATATTTTGCTTTATTTTAGGGAACAAGTGTTATATTGCTTACAGAAAATTTTAGTTTAGTTTCATTATTAATTTATCTTTTGTTACTGACTGAGGTAATCTCTGTGAATACAATTTTAATGTTATTATTATGACATGCCAATTTTAGTTGTATTGAAAATTTGTTTGTACTATAGCCTATATAATTTTCACTTGGACAAAATACTAAATTTTAAAGTTTTATACATGTCCATGGTGCAGTTTTTGAACAAAGTTTTTCCAGATCTATATATTGAATACCAGCTGTTACTTGCTGCTTTGCTCGCAGATGTGTTTAAATAAATAAAAAGACTACCGAATAAATATTGCGACTTTCCATTACACACAGTTAAAAAAAAACTATTCTAGATCCGAGTCCCATGGCCTAAAAATGCAGAGTAAGTTTCTCCCAAATCGATCTTTGTATCCCTTTTAAGCCTATGTAAATTGTTAGCTATGCATCAATGAAAGTTAAAATCCCGTTTTCCACCAGTTTGTTACTCAAACTCCCAAACGAACATAAAAATTACAAATCAGGTTTTGAGGTGTATTTACATAATTATATGAGTAGATTTCACATTATTGCATACTGTTGATATATATTTAATGGTTAAACCATCATATACAGTAAATTAAAATACAGTTGATCTTGTCAAAGTGTTAAGCTTTTGATTAGTTGTTTATTATAATAGTCGCATGTCATGTCCATTCGCAAACCCATAATTTTTACATTTTACTTTCTCCCCCTATATGGAGAAAGTACTGTATTGTATTCGTCAAAATTTTCGAGTTTGAGTTTTTGGTGGAAGTATCCGTTTTGGGTCCCCCTGAACCTAAAAAAGTGGTTTTCGGAGTGATGTCTGTGTGTGTGTGTCTGTATGTGTGTCTGTGTGGATGTTATCAGACCTAGAGCCTAAACCAGTCGTCCGATTTTCATGAAATTTGGTGTGTAGGTACTAATCCACGGTATCTCCAGGCATTTTTTTCATTTTTGTGAATTTTTTATTTTTAAGGGTAATTTCTCCATAAAAACCCTTAAAATAACGGAAAAATAAATTTTTCTAAAAAACGGCTCTAACGATTTTGATTAAAATTTCATAGTTTATTAGGGACCTAAAGTACTATAAATTGTAAAATTTTAATCAAAATCGTTCCAGCCATTTTTGAGAAAAGTTGGTTTTTCCGTTATTTTATGGATTTTTATGGGAAAACAACTTTAATACAAAATCACCTCTCCTACCCTACCCTACAAGTCACCGTGAACCTGTTTAATAATTTAAATATGTTTGTGAGAAAGTATGTGCCAGTTCCTGGTACCGTTTAATTTCAATTTTTAAATATTAACCCTAAAAAGTCAACTGCTTCGTCTCCGCATTTTGACTGAAAATGTTGTTTTATTTTTGTTGTTGTTTTGTTTTTAGTTGTTAATGTGTTAAGGAATTTTCGGTATTTTATTTAAACTCAGTTTGTAAACTATGACATTATCATCAGGCACAACACATTAGCATAATTTGACGCTGTTGCTCCCTATCCTAGTTTTTTCAAGATTGCACACGTCAATGCTCAGTCTTTAAAAGGTCATATTGACGAATTTCGGGAAATATTCGCGAATGAAAATTTTAACGCTATATTTGTTTCTGAATCCTGGCTTAAACCTAAAATTTTTTCTGCCGAAGTCTCCTTATACGGCTACACTCTTTTCCGCAACGATCGCTTAAACAAGGGTGGTGGGGGAGTCACAGTCTATATCAGGTCTACAAGCTCGGCTAGGCTTATATACAGCTCTGATCAACAGAACTCAAATAAGCCTGAATACATGTTTCTAGAGCTTAAATTGTCTGGGACTGAAATCCTACTGGGATTGTGCTACAGGCCCCCCAAGATCGGTTATTTATCTCTATTTGAGGATACTCTTTTGGATCTTATGCCGTCCTACGGACATGTTATTGTAGCGGGCGACTTTCATACAGACTTACTTGGACCAAGGACATCTGACTCGACCTTCTTGACTAATATGTTTTATACCTGTAACATGACCATACTACCTTTAAAAGCCACTCATTTTACAAACACCTCTGCTACGCTATTAGATTTAATAGCCGTAAGTGACTTAACACACGTAATAAAGTATGGTCAAATTCCTGTTCCTGGGCTCTCTTCTCATGACCTCATCTATTGTGTTTACGCAGTAAAAGGGAAGAAATCAGCACCCACGTATGTTTCATATAGAGATTTTAAAAACACCAACTATGACACTTTCTTAACAGATGTTATTTCTAAGCCTTGGGAAGCAATGCACAATGTTGGTGGAGTTGATGAAATTTTAAATGAGTTTAATAATAATATTCTAGAAATTTATAAACATGTTCCAGTTGTAAAAAAACGTGTTGTAAGACCTCCGGCTCCTTGGATTTCGAATGAGATCCGTCAATTAATGAACTATCGCGATTCCATTTACCGCAAAGCAAGGAAAACAAAATGTGTTATCGACCTTGAACTGTACCGCAGCATTAGAAATCGTGTAAAACAGCAAATACGAAATTCTAAAGTCCGTTATTCGCATATTTAATAATAACAAATCTTCCGCTGTGTTGTGGAAATGTGTTAAACGATTGGGCATCGGCAAAGAGCAACGCTCTCGGATAGTAAACGTACCCATCGATCAGTTAAATAGTTTCTTTGTAACCCCTCCTCTAGTTGATGACGTTTCTGTAAATAATCACTTAATGATGTTACAAATAATACCTCGTATTGTAAATAATACTTTTAATTTCTCTTTGGTTTTAGACACGGATGTAGTTAAAGCTCTTCGTAGATTAACCTCTAATGCCGTGGGTGCTGACGGTATTCCAGTTAGTTTTATTAAGGGTACCATTGCCTCTACTTTGCCAACTATTACGAAGCTTTTTAATGCTTCATTAACATCTGGAGTGTATCCGCTTTTATGGAAGTCCGCTTTGGTCTGTCCCATTGATAAAACGTCTCATCCCTCACGTCCTGCCGATTTTAGACCTATCAGTATTCTTCCAGCCTTATCAAAATGTCTCGAATGAATTGTCCACCAACAATTAACATCTTTCCTTGAACAAAATAACATTCTTAGTCCTTTTCAATCAGGTTTCCGTTCTGGCAATAGTACCACTACAGCTCTTCTTCATGTAACCGATGATGTAAGAATGGCAATGGAACGCAAAGAAATAACTATCCTAACTCTATTTGATTTCTCTAAAGTCTTTGATTCCATTAATCATTCATTGCTGCTAGCTAAATTAAAAAATATTGGATGGGAGCCAGTGTGTTTGTCATGGATTCAGTCATATCTCTCTGAACGAAGGCAGTGTGTCAGTATTGGAGAAAGTAGGTCTAGCTGGAGGGATGTTAGCATGGGAGTTCCGCAGGGTTCTGTCTTAGGACCTTTATTATTTAGCATTTTCATAAACGACATTTCTACAATATTGAAATATTGTAAATTTCATTTATATGCCGATGACTTTAAAATATATTTACACTTTAAAATAGAGGATTCCGGTAGAGCGGTGGAACGCATGAACCATGATATTTCAAATATTTCTCTGTGGTCTAGAAAAAACGGATTAAAAATCAACAAGGCTAAAACGCAGCCTATTATTTTTTGTTACTCTCGACTGTTGAACAAAATAGACTTAGACAACTTTCCCAGACTTCAGTTTGATAACGACATCTTAGACTACTGTAACAAAGTTAAGGACCTTGGACTGATCATTGATAGTAAATTGACTTGGAGAGATTATGTGACTGAGACGTGTAAAAGAGTTTTTGCAGGGATGCATACCTTAAAGAAAATGCAAGATCTCTTGCCGTTCCACGTCAGAGTGCTCCTTGTAAAATCTCTTATATTTCCATATTTTACTTACTGTAACACCGTAGTCGGTGACATGTCCGTGGTGTTGGCTAACAGATTGCAGCGGGCACAGAATTACTGTATACGTTTTATTTTTTATTTAAATCGCGATGCTCATGTTTCTCTTTATTACAAAACTCTCAACATCTTAAAACTTAATGAACTACGGACATATCATACTCTGATGATGTTACATTCCATTCTAAAAACTGGAGTGCCGACTTACCTGGCAGAAAAGTTTGTCTATATCTCTAACATAAGTGCAAAGAGGACTAGAGGATGTGACACTACTCTTGCTATACCTTTGCACTGGACTATGAAATATAATAAATCATTTACTGTGTCTGCTTGCCGTCTGTGGAATTCGCTACCGGATGCAATTAAGTCTGCTGATGGCCGTGTCCAGTTTTCAAAGCTATTGATGTCATATTTATTGTTCAGAGTGGATGATGCATCCAAGTTTTGAGGCGTACATTGGAAGTGTTTATTTTTCAGTTGTATGAATGTGTAATTATGATTGTAATACGTATTAACCTGTTTGTAATAATTGCTGTTAATGTTTTTATAAATTGCATAAGCTACATTTATTATTATTTGTTGTCTGTTAAAGTAATATTTATTTTTAAGAATTTAATTTTGTATATGTTTGTAATTTTGTATAATATGTTTCTATTGGGGTTAGGTGGAAGAGAGGACTAAACAGTCCTAACCTCGCCCCAAAAAATAAAGTCATTTATTATTATTATTATTATTAAACATTTCCGGGGTAAAAAGTAGCCTAGATTAATCTCTGAAAAGTCATCTATATGCAAATGAAAGTTTCGTCTAAATTGGTTCAGCCTTTCCAGAGATTAGCCGGGGCAGACAGAAAAAATGCATGTTTAGGTTTAGGTAAAAAGTACGAATAACCATATGAGCTTAGAAAAAGTAATTATTTCGAAATCACAGACACACTTCAATTTTGTTTATATGTATAGATAAAAGTTTATTTAGATGTATAGTTCACAAAGATAATATTTTTTTCATGCATATGTTTTTATGTTCTAAAGTAAAAATTAATCTCACTGATGGGAGGCTAATGTTGTAGCTACAATAAGCCAATGTTGTTTAAATGTGTTGTCTGTTATTTTTATTACAAAACATGTTTTAATAGCCAAGTTTAAACAGTTATTTTTGTTTTAAAAATTATGATTTGAAAAAGTACCAAATTTTCCAGATTATAAAATGGACAAACCGAAGCGAAAATGTTGTGCAGGAGTATCAAGGATTCCTTCTGGATCTTTGTTCGGCACACAATTACTATACAAAGTTTACTCTGGAGCAGTTGGTACTGAACTTCAAAGGATCAGGTATGTAAGTTAGCCATATAAATTCATTTATTATTTAAAGTTGTTGAATGTTGGATAGTAGCCTACAAACAAAATTGTTATTATGACAAATTTAATTGTACAGAACAGCACAACCAAACGGCACTGGAGCTGATGATCATATTACAAATTACTAATGATCTCTTTGGCTATTTTTGTCTTAGCAGAAGTATTGTTTTCTCATTTTAAATATTCAGTTTAGACGTTAAAATGGTATTAACAATACAGAAAAAATTGTATTGTGAAACACTATATCCTTATTAGTTTGCGCAGGTCTTTAAAAACATTCCTGAAATTCATTTGCAATGTGCGTTAGGCTAGACCCAATTCCACAGCCAATTCTGAATGAACGGAAGTAGTGCACCATTTTCCCTTTAATTTATTCTGATGTTGTTAATGCCATTATAACTTATAAACTGTTTGATTCAAAATCAACAAACGATACTATTGCTATGACAACAATGGCCAAAGTGATCAGGTGACAACACAAGTCATATGTTCTTAAGTCTCTATATCGATTGTTTTGGACTATACTGTAGTTTACTAATTTTAGAAAAATATTTTTACTTTAGTTCTTTGTTTGTGCAGACTTTTTTTGACCTAACTTACCTCCTGATAGAACTTTATTGTTCGAAGAGGAACGAGGCACCTGTGTCATTAATATTTGATCTAGCAAATAAAGGTGGTGTGGTAAAGAGTTTTGCCATCATAAGTTGCAAGTACTTATCATCTGCATTACACAAACTGTGGATAAGTTTAACTGCAATAAATCATACTTTGTTTATTTGAGGAACTTATTCTACAGTACATGTATCTTCTAGCTGCTAACATTTAATAAAACCAACAAGTTTCATTTGAATCCTTAACCAGTGAATTGTGGAATGAAATATGGTTAATATTTCTAACTGTAGACGAGTACGTATATGAAATGATATTATTTTAAGATGTGCATACTAAGGCTTAACCATATACGACAACGATTACTTTAACACAATCATTGTCAACTAATCATCATAGTTCTCATTGTCAACTAATTTTTGGTTTTAGCATCAGTAAAAATTGGACAATATTGGAAGCTACTTATCAACTTGCATTGTTCCAGTATATTTGAGGTTACAATGACATTTAATCAAGACTGGATTCTAAATTGATTCTCCCAAAGACTAATTGACTCATTGCTAGCTGCCTAGGCATATTCTTAATTTCAGTTCACTTAACATGTATACAACAGTATTTTGTTATTTGATAGCCTTAAATGCACCAATAGAAAATATTCTGCATAATTAATTTTTTTGTTTCGTTATAACACCAAGGTGTTATCATCTGTTATAGAATAAATGGAATCGGATGTATCCCTCGATCGAAACACTAAAACCTGTGATTGCGAAAGATCAGATATGGTACAAAGACGGATTTTAACATATCTGATTTGCAGTTTACCAGTGGAATGACGGTTGTACAGGTTTACCGTGATGAAGATTACAGGGGTTTGATTGTACTTAGTAAAACTTCTTACTCGATGTTCGATTTCTTTAATCTGCTGTTTGAAGCTTTACTTGCTATTTTGTAATTTGAGAATATTACAAGTCTGTTTTGCATCTCATCGATTTTGTTAATTACAATTCAGACTGTTAAAAACAAGGGAGATGTATATAATGTGTAGCTCGTATTAGTTAAGAACATTGCACACTGCATCTACAGAGAGAGTAGCAGATTCTTGTTTGTAAGATGAGATAGAGAAGATGTTTGAGCGCCTGTTGGCGCTCCATTTCTCTAGACAACGGATCTAATTTCTCAAGTTATGAAATAGAGTGTATGTTTTCAGATGAAGAAATGAAATCTGTTAATATCACAAAGTATTTAGCTGAAAATATTTAAATGGTTCAAAATGTAACCAGTACCCGTACTTGTGTTTTACAAGAATTGGACTAGGTTTTATTGAATCCATAGTTGGAACAGATATGAACTGTTTAAAATGTTGTATAACATTGCAGAGGAGAAAAATTGTTCGGATGACATGTCTACTGGAAAATTTACTACTAAGGCACTAGGAGGATACTAAGGCACTCGTAAAGATGCATACACAAAACTAGTAAGTTATTTCAAATGAATTATATGAAGAATTTAACTTATCTAGTTATTTGGTTGTGACCTTTCAACACAAGGCAAGTAAGTCGTGATAAACTGAGGGAGTGTGTATCATCATTGATTTCTCAAAAAGAAATGAAGGAAATAATTTTTTTTAAATATACTAATGTCTGACTAATTGTTGGAATAGCTCAAAGAATTTTCCTTTGGATTTTTAAATTTCAACTCGCCATCAACAAAATGCTATTATCCTAGAGTTAAAAAAAATCTTGGTCAAATAAAGTATTTCATCTAAGTAAAATTAATTTATAAAAACACAAAAAGAAAAGTATTTCTTTACAAGGTTTCTTTACAGTTACATTCTGTTTTGAAGAAAGTATCTCACCATGGCGTTAAAACAAACTTTTTTTTATTAGCTTTTATAACCATTTCTTCTTGTGCCGAACACAAAAAATCATAAATCTCTCAGTAGGTACAGTATCAAATATGTTCAGAGTTAGTCTAAACCTTTTGATTTAAATAATGTTTGATACAACTTATTGGGGGTGGGTGATTAAAATGAGTCGTGGAACAAAAAATGTATTACTCTTACAATATTGAGTTCATTCATAAAATCATTGTAAATATACCAATATGTTTTGTTTGATAGCACAAGGAGTGAATACATTTGTTTAGTGCTTAGCTTATGGTAACTTTGAAGTAAACTGTAGTAAATAGGAACTACAAAATCTACCTGGGCCTGTAGTCAAGCTGAAATATATTTTCTGAGGTATAATGGTGGGAATGCAACCTATTTGCTTTTAGTCTTCCTCTTTATGTAAGTCGACTTGTGCTGTGAATTTGTGTGCAATTCGCTATCGGTTCCGGACAAGACCAGACCAATAAGCCACAAGTAAACTTACTGAAGATAATGTGTAAACTCAAAGTAAAGATGTTAAGAAACAAATAAAAGGAACACTTTGGTGATAAATTAGTAAATTATCTATTCTTATATAAAACTAGTAAGCCCCCGTGAAAAATCCCAGGTAGATTAATTAGATACACATCAGAAATATATCATTTAAAAAAATACTATATTTAAAAACAACAGACTTTATCTAGGCCTATTTATCTATGATGTCGGGGATGTGTACAATTAAAAGGATTATAAAAATGTAAGCCTATTTGTTAAAATTTTATATTTATATACATTATTATATATCCAGAGAGAGATACAAATATTATCTTTTAATTGATTTTTATTTCGTATTGATAGATCAAATGATTTAGAAGTTATTAATATTAAAGTGATTAAATTAATAATAGAATATGTTTAAATTATATGTTACACGAAGATGTACGAATGTTTCAGAAGTTAAACAATTAGGTATTTCTTCTTTAAATTTGTATAAACGAATATATTGGTGATAAAAGGTTGCATTTATATTCAGTTTATAACCTCAAAGCAAATCTTACAACGTATTATAGCATACATCAGTTCTATACATCATATTTTAAAAAAATCAACTTTACAAGAAATTATAATATGCAGTTTTAAACATAATCCCAAAGTATAATCTACGCTGGGTTTTGTTTAAGTATTACAGACGACGGGTAAAATCAGCTGTTATATTATATGTTACTCATGTGCGTACACTCACTTTTATAGGAGTTGATCAACTGATAAAGTTAAGGTTTGTTAACTTGAAAGTATTTTAGAAGCATTTTTTTTATCATACTGGAAGGAGAGGTTACAAAACTAGTTTTCAACTGTAATTAAACTAAAATGAAGAGCAAACTGTTTTAGCACAAAGATAAAGGTTCCACCTTTTAGGCAGGCAATGATAACCGTTCAGGTTTTTCGCCTCAAAAATAATCCACCTTTTGGTAAAGCCGGTTGAATATCGCAAACGAATACAATATTATACTCTTTCCCTTATAGAAAGTTAGATTCGGACATAAAATTTCTTTTGTTTATCATTTCTACTTTCAAAAGTTTTTTGGAACAAAGTTCCTTAAAGCTGTTTGCGGTTCAATGTAATGCGTAACGATTGGTTGCTATGGCAACGACAAATATAAAATACAAGTAACAAGAAAGTGTTATAAAATTGGTTGCTATTTCAATGAATGTAAATACATTGAAGAAACATGTGTTTTGGTTCATCAATTTAAATTAAGAGACGATCGGTTCCATCCGGCTTAGTTCAGATATTATCGTCAAGCGCTGAAATACATTCAATAAACATTAAATGATTGTTTGTATGTTGCTGTTACGATAGGTAAAATAAATTAAACATACACACAATAATTTTAGGTTAGGCCTAGACTGATGAACCAATATTTTATGTTTATTGAATGTATTTACAATGAATGGACATTTAACTGTGTTTACCATCTTGGGTATGGAAACAGTAAATATTTGTATAAAAAACAACCTAATAATAAACGGCAATTGAAAGATTAAAATTATGTGTGTGTATGTTGCCGTTTCGGCTGGTAAAAGAATTGAAGAAAAGGCGTGATGAACTTCGTTCCTGACGGGGGTACCACGGCCGCATACATTTACTTTTTTTTTGTAGTGTTACAACCCTGTATGGGTTTTATGAACACATAGTTCTTCAGGTTCTGATGTTGTAAAATATTTCATTTTAATGTACACTAAACTCTCTTAATTTATTATTTTTGTTTGAGATAAAAACTGCAGTTTTAAAATTGTTTAAACAATTTTTTTGCAGAAGCAGAACTTGCAGAATGGGTCGATGGAAAACCAGGTGCCGAAGAAGAAGTATGTTTTACTCGCATTCACGCTGTAATAAAAGTATTACTCCTTGTTATTCCAATGTAAGTGGTTCCCAGTGATAATTGTTAGTGCATTAGATGTAATTATAAAATAGTTTTTTCTTTAAATAATCAAAATAGCCATCATGTACATACAGCGACAAAACAAATGAGTTTAGAATTTTGGTTCTAACCCCACTATTTTGCATGTTAAGAAAAGAAAATTCGCATCCCAAAAATGTATATGTCAAAATTTTAATTTAACCATAGGGTTTATTTTCAAATGTACTCATAGGTTGAGGGTCATATCGTTTTAAAGTTCTTGTTAAAATAAATATTATACAAATTTTGTTCACTTACTTAGTTTTTTTTTAAGAGGGTGGCCATAAATTACGAGGGTTTTGTATTTATTAACTATTATTGAACGATTTCAAAACAAAATTTTACCAGATATTGATAATGAAATATTTAACAAACAATGTCCAACTTGGGCATGTTTTTTCAAGTTGCAAAAGATAAATTTGTGAGTTTTTTTATATCTTTTCTATCATTTCTGATGTAGAATTTTGAAATGAAATGCACAACCATTTTATAGTTGCTTGTGTACTGTGTTTTTATATTACTATCGATATGAAGAAAGTGTACGACCACAAAATCAGCATATGTTTTCAAGGCCAGCTGTTTAATTTCTGAATGGTGGATGAACTTATTCAGTGAATTTGGAATTGTTTTCTTCAAGTTATACATTATTAGTTACTTTATTTTAACTTAGCACCAGTGTGAAACTAGAATTTAGTAGGTATTTTAAATACACTTGATATACTTTTTTTGGCTGTTTGTATTATTTCTGTTAGTTAGCTTAACATTTGAGTTTGTCTGTTTTAGGTCTCAAGAACTTTTAATAACAACTGTTACTAGCAATTTTCCTTATTTAAAACGAAGAACACAGGAACATATCTCGTATATTTATAATATCCTTAGAATTCTACAATACAAACCAGATCTGCGACTTTCGTTTCTCAGTCTTATTATTAATAAGTAAGTGTTCATTGTATTAATTGTATAAAACTAGTTGCACTTCTGTTCAATATTCAAACAACTAATTTGTTGTGTAACTTGTACTTCTAGAAAATTGATTGTTTTTTTGTTGTTTTTCTTTTTAAAGGAAACTCATTTATGAATGTTCATTAAAATTTTATTTTTATATGTCTAGATGTATATTTTGAAACTATATAGGCCTAGTCTATATTTTATACTTTTTCACTTGTTTGATTAACTGTAGACTGCTAAAAAAAAAAAATGAGAAGTGTGAGTTTGACTGCTAACTATTTTACCTAAACAAAATAATATTAATAACATCAATGCCATAAATCAATATACCATAAATCAATATATGAACTAACCATGGCAGGACAACTTGTTCATTAGTGGATGATGATCAGTGAAAGGTTAATATGAAGTATAGCTCCCATCAAACAGTGTACATTACATGTCATTAATAAAAATATGTTATTAATCATTACGTCTACAGGATAGTTTAATCCACTGTAGTTTTCCTGTAACCTGTTTTCTCAAAATTTTAGCTGCAGAACTGGAAGAGTTAAAAAAATATTTAAAAAATACCTTAATCTTTTCAAATTAAAAAAAAAGTTTGATATATTTAAATAAAATCCTTCCCAACAATACCCCCACAAGATAGTTTTATAAAATATTTACTCTTTGGCCTTTCAAAGTTTTTTATTGTAGTTCTGATTATTAAAATTTATGGGGGTTAGCAAGCTTTATAACAATGCAAAATTTTACTGTGATAACTTTATCAGACAAATAAACAAGGATTCTGTTATTTTGTTTTGAAGTACAGAACTTTAAAATGAATTGTAAGTATTTATAATATTCACCTGAATTCACTTGATAATACAGTAAGCGCCGATTATCCAAAACAATTGGTACAGGGGGTGTTCGAATGAAATTATTGATTTTTCGGTTATTCGAACATTTCTGGAAAAAAAGTCTAGTTCTTTGTTGATTGTAGTGGGATGCAACTAAAACACTATATTGGACTAGAAATAATACTTTTTAATGACACACTAGAATATTATGTATAATACATACTGTACATATAAAGTAGTTATTGCACATACAGTACATAAACGTTTTTTGGTTGACTGACTTAGATGTGATAGAAACAGTATAAAATTAACCTAATAGAAAAAGTCGGAACATGTGTGCTTAAGTTTTGAGACTCGTTTTTTTTTGCCGCCAAGTCTCGTAGGCGTTTCAAAGACAGCAGCTGCACAGCTTCATATTCGTCTTGCTGTTCCAACCATTCAGTAGTAGTCTCGAAGCATTGGAAGGCTTCTTCAGTGGACGGACCAAAATCGTTCTACAATAGTTTTAAATTTGTCAGAAAGACTGAGCACAACACCTTTACATTTCACCGATATTGCTAGAAGTCACACGGCACAACAAACAACAGCACGGACAGTTTAAACAACACTGATCACTGATGTCAGTGACACAATAAAAGGTTAGGTGAATGTGGAACAGCGAAACGGATCGGACCGACTCACACGCTTCTGCCGGCTGCACGTATAATGTTGGTGTGGCTTGAATTTTGAATCTTTCAGTTAACCGATGTTTCGGATGACTGACTGTCGGATAATTGGAGCTCTACTGTAATAATTGTTATAATGTAATCTTAGATTTTGCTGAATTTGTTCTACAATTTAATTATTTTAACAGTGTTTTTTAGGGGTGTGTAAAATCTCGAAACTCTCGATCAGTAACGAAAAATAACTCGATCTCTGTCAAAAATGAAATTCATTTCTCGTTTGTACTTTTCTCGTTTTAGCCATACATTTTTTGATACGATTTAAAATCTCGAGTTTTATTTTTAGTATTTTTATAAAACTTAAATTGTGACATTAAAATGGAAGAAGATGAACAGAAGTTTTCCAAACAACTCATCCAGAAAGTGTTTAGGCTATCGAAAAATGTTTTTTAAATTACCTTGACACTGAAGGAAAATAACTTAGTATAGTAGAGGTTCAGTTTTATATATCCTTGGGTTTTTAGTAAAATAAATAATGCCATTTATTTATTTATAATATATATAATTATATGAAAAATAATATGTAGGGTAATGGTTTATTAATCAATAGTCCACTGTTCTAGTTCAGAACTGTTAATTCTGTCAAAGTAGAATCTATGAGATGCATTATATTTGAAATATTTTTCATAAACTTGGCAATAGTAGGAAATCAAAAGAAGGTTATATTATTAATAACTACTCCCCACAATCATTATATTTCTTTTAATGATTTATCAAGGTATTTGATATTTCTTGTTCATAACTCGAAATCCAAATCTTGGTTCATTCTTGTCCCTAAAACACTATTCTCATTTTTTCTCAATCTCATTAAATTGTAAATTCTGTTTCTCATTTGTTTCCTAAACCTCAGTTCTTGTCCTTTTCTCGATCCTGATAATTTGTATTAACTACATCCTGATCTCGTCTCGAATTTAAAATTCAATCTCGCCCACCCTTAGTGTTTTTGCAAAATTACTTAGCTTCTGCCTTTCTTTGACATCTGTGCTCAAACCGATTTTGCCGTATACAAATAATAATTAAGGCTTATAATTAAGTTCAAACTTTTAACCCGGCAGGGGTCGTGCATGGTCATTTTAACCATTTTATTTTGACCCATCCTTATGCAAAAAATGTATATTATGCTTCCCCCCCCCCACAGTACCTTCAAATTAAATTGCCCACACTACAATCACACTGTTTTCCTCTCTCTATTTATCATATCAGTTAATTTTTATAATTTTTTTACAAAGGTACTGTGTAGTGACAGTATATGTAGTTATATAGGTTATTCATTAATACTGTGCTGTGGTATATAATTAACTAACTGTTTTATATTACAGATTATTAGCAGCAGATGTGCAAGCACCAAGATCAGAGATTGAAGAAGAAGAAAATGAAGTTAATACTGATGACGCTAACGAAGTATTTACGATGGATTTAGAAACCAAGGAACTAGTTAAACCTAAACCTATGAAACATCCTATAGCGAATATGGTTGATCAATGTATGAACCTATTGTTTCACTTTATTCATTCTCAGTGCTACGATGTCAGAGGTGAATTAAACTGGAATCGAACAAAATCATTTTATTCGGACATGATCCAAGTTTATGAAAATATAATTCTTCCCACTCACGCTTCACACCACGTTCAATTTTTATTGTTTTATTTGTTAAGTTTTAAAAGTACTCTTTCGTATTCGTTCATACAGTTTATATGGAAAAAAGTTATCAACCCGAATGTTCCACCTATTTTACGTCAAGCTGGAGTTTCGTATATCGCTAGTCTTTTGGCAAGAGCTAAATATATACCAATTACGTAAGTTGATTATTTTAGATATATTTTAACAAATTGTTAATATAGTTTTAACAATTCATGTGTGTTAGTTGGTAAAAAGGTTGGATCTCACCCACATGTCAAACTTTCCAAATGTCTTTACAATAAAATATTCTTAGAGTCCTGATTATTGGAATATACATGTTTAAGTGTATTATCATGCTTGATAACGATTCCAGATTTTATTATAATATCTTTATCCATTGAAGAGAAAATTGACTTTGACAGGGAAACGAGTGATTTTATAACAGTTCTGCCTTTTCATTTGAAGATACATAATGCTAAAAAAATGATGGAGAAAAAGTTCAATTTCAAGTAGGGTGTTAATTTGTTTAAATGTCTCAAACAAATCAACCTGCATTTGTTAGTAATTAATTACTCTCTTAGTTCAATTATTGTGAAGACGAAAAGTACCTCCAAGTAAAATTTCATTTCAAAAGTTGGTCAAATGAATGAGGAACCTAAGATACATGGACAATAAGACGTGATGAATTTAAGGAATCCATTCCAGTATAAAACTTTAAAATGTTTTATATTTTTATTTATGAATGTTAACTTTTAGATGATAATTTTTTTTGAAAATGGAATTGGTAAAATCACACAATTTGTTTACAATATGAGCATTTTACTAAAGTGAGTTTACAGAATTGTATACAAATGTCTTACAAACTGATTTTGAAAAGCAGTTTTCGTTTAATTGCATATTTGTCTTTACAGAATTTTAAAGGAGGTATTAGCTGATTTGTCTTCATGGATTCATGGGTACATTTCCAACCAAGATGGCCTAGAACTCAGATGTGACTGTAGAATCCACGGAGTTTTTTATTCTGTGTGCCAAGCACTTTTTTATCTTATAGCGTTCAGGCACAAAGATCTCGTCAATCAAAATAAAGGTAATACAAGCAAAAAAAATGTTTGCTTTGATTTCTTAAAGAGTATGATATATTAATTATAAATAATTTTGCATTTACTTTAGACAATGCAACATGAGATGACATGAGGCGAGCTGAATTACTTGATCGCGCAACACGCGTCGCATTGGGGAATGCATATTACAACGCAGTTGCTTCCAACTTTCGCCCAGTAGACACGTGTATTTTACTTCATTTCATTTTTTAGAATGTTTAAATGAATGATTAACGGGTAAAACTATGTTTATTAGATCTAACCTAATTTAAAATTTCTTCAGAATTACCAGAATTACTTACTGTTTTTACTTACTACTTCCGGATGAACCGAACTCGCAGAAGTGCACGGGAACATATTATTATGTTCTTTCTATGTACATACCTTAAACATTTTCACTTGTTAGTTTATGATTTTATAAAGACATTTTTTTTTTTTTTTAATTTACAGGGTTAATGTCAAACGCCAAATATTTTATTAAAAATTATTTCATATTAAAATCCAGAGAACATATAAAACACAGTTTTAATTCATTAACAAAAAATATTTATTAAGCAATTCAGTGGACACTTTTATTTATTAAAAATTATTATATGATAATTTTATTATTTTATTAAAACACTTTTTTTAATTTTTATTGAAAAGTCAGTTTTATTATTCAAATGAATTTAATTTAATTTTCAACATTTTTTAAACTAATTAGGCCTCTATCAGCTTTTCCTGGGTCAACATGTGAAAAATATGATAAAATGGAAAATGCACAACTGGACACCAAAACCTTTGAGCAACAGTAGAGTACTGAACACGTGAGACGAGTGATGCATGGGGCGAGAAACTGTGTCACTGCCAAATCCATTCATTTACGTATGTTACAAAAGTTTGCGCTGTGCCACGTCGTGTGAGAAGCATCAAACGCGTCTCAATATAGCCTAACACCTGGTGGTTATACATTTACATCAATAAAATACATTTGTTTGATGGGGGAGCGAATAGTTCGCTTATTAATTATTAAAGTTTAGCAGGCATTATTGGTAACTGCTAGTAAACAGATTGCGCAACCCTAATGATTACGGTTTTAGACTTATGATCCGTGGTTATATTATTTATGGAACAGTTTTATTAAGATATCTTAATGAAGTATTGTACATTGTAAAATTTATTATGATGATAATGTGTTTACTACATATTATTTTTTGAATTCCTTTATATATTTTTTATGTGCCCAAGACGCGTCACCCCTTGACCTGCCCCCCCCCCCCCTCCTGCAGCACTGTGGTTGTTGGGTGTGTTATTTATGCCAATGAGTGTAAAACTTGTTGCAGCTTATTTAAACAGTTTTGCTGTGTAAAAGGTTCTTGAAGTTATTTATAAAACAAAAATTTCCTACATTGTTTAGAGATTAAAGTTTGCCACAATAATACTGATTTGTTTAAAATCGGTCTAAATTTATTTCATCGTGATAAAACAGAGGAAGTTACATACATGTTTTGAAAGAAGGTCCCAGGCCGGTTCCATTTGAGCTTTGTTTATTGAATTAGTAGTACAAATAATGAAAACTAACTCACTTGCATCTATGTATATACTTATTAGTAACACAAATATTATATTATACAAATAGTTCATATAAACATATCTTAAAAACAGTATAAAATACACTTAATGATGACCATGTTTTGATCTTAGTATTTCTCCTTGATGTCTGCTTACGGCAGGAAGTGTGTTGGTCTGTGGCGTGAAAACCTGGGCGACAATATTATTTACAATATTGTAATAGAATTAATTACATTACAATTGCATAATTAAACATGTATTTGCTTGAACCTAAGCATGAACACGATTACATTTTGTAAGATCTCCAACTTCCCAAAGTATAAAATAATATAGAATAGGACCATAAGTCAATTTTAGAAAGAGAGCATTTTTATTTTTGAATTTAACTTAATTTATATTACAAATGTTTTTTAGAAAGAGAGCTTAATAATTAGTAGCATTTTAACGTAAAGGAAATAAATATAAAAGGGCAGACAATTTTAAAGTACATTTCAGTAGAATAAAAAATAAAAGGCAGACAATTATTAAAATCGATTATATTAAATTTAAAAGTAGGGTTTGAGAAGATAGACAGTCTATGTACTAACGCCAAGACGCGGAAATTATACGAGTTTCAAGACGCAGTTAGAAAAGCAACGTCCAAAAGTCTAGACGAGATAAGCGAACACCTGCAAGCCAATTCCTGGAGAAACGGCCTACGTGCGTTCACAAGCAAGATCCACAGGGATTGCTTTGGTAAGCAACCAACGTATCTGACGAAATATGTCATCAGACGTTTTCTGATTGGTGGAGAGGGAATAGACGCCGGCTGAACGTAGCGGTTGAAAAGAACGCTAACGGCACTTATCAACGAGAAGTCAAGCAGTGAACGTCGCTAGAAGTGTTGTGCATTAACAGTTTAATCATGTAACAATTATTATTATTTAATCTACAAGTACAAAGTAGTATCTCATCATCAAATGGTGTATAGTGCGATCGCTTAAATTAATGTGACAGTAAATCGGACACGACAATGAACTAGGCTACAAAAGTTTTTTGCGCGTGCGAGTGGGGTTTTCTTTTTTAAAATTAATAAGTTTGTGGTCTGCTTTTCGTAAGTATGTAATACATGTGAGTTTCAGGGTTTTTAAACATCAAAATAGTAGTATAACGTAAAAAGGGTCATAAGGTAAATTTTGGACATTAGCCTAATTTAAAAGATTTAGTTATTTCATAATATTAATGAACATAGAAATTCAAAGGGAAATGCAGACATTAATTAGTAATTCAGATTAAATCAAAAACAATATTAACTTCATGTTTAAATTCATTTTTGTTTAAATATTTAAATTATGTTTCATGATGTGTCAAACTATGAAAAACAGTTAAAAGGTATTGGAGAGTTTGAACTTATGGTCCACTAGGTTTTTAGACAGTGATGAATAAATATCGAAAGACGATTCCAGACATTGTAAGAAATAAACTTGATAGATTATGTTGGGAGCCTGTGTGATTCATCTATGATAGAGACAGAAATTTTGTCCTGAAATGTTGGTACCTAGCGTTAACAGTTGTAGGGAGACATATTTACGGTCCCCTGGAAAACAGCTTCTCATTGGTTTTCTGGTTTTGATGACGTCACATGGTGTGATCGAAAGGAAAATGAACAAGAAGGACGCTTCGCCCCACTCTCATCAGTATTCGAGTACAGTACAGACGTGTTTTGCGGCTAGTCCAACAAAATGTTGTAACAAGTGCTTTTTTGCGGTAGTTGAAGTAACGCTACCGTTTAAAAATGTTTAAGGAGAAGTAAAGACAGTGCTGTGTATTGTTCAATAACGAGAATGTGAGAATTGCTTGTAAATTGTCTCAAAATTATCAACTTTGAAAGTTTGCGTGCACGCGCGGCATGGCTTCCAACTCTTTACATAAAGATTTTATAACAAGTGCAATGAAAGTTTAAGTGAATAAAAAATCTACGTGGCTAAAGTGCGACGAACTAGAGAATAATGGGGTTTTCTATTTTAATTGAATTCATATGTGTTGTAAGTTTTTTCTCTTTGTAAATTCATATCTATTTCCTTAAAGTGCACTATAAAACGAAGAATCGTAAGTAGTAAATTAATTTAACCAAGTCTGCATTTGAATAGTTTATCAATATAAGTTTTTGTATATCTAAGGTGAAATTATTAATAATAAATTTGTGTGTTTGAGTGTGTGATTGGAATAATTAAAACGATGAGTTGCCAACTTGAAATAATAATTAATGTATGTGTTTTTACAATTTAGAATGATTCAGTAAAATAATAATGTCAACCACTATGAGTTTTTAATTTGAGTTTTTATCCTTTCCAGAAGTACTTTGTGGTAACGGACCTTGTTTAAATCATAAATTCAGTTTTTAGTTTTTCTTTGTGAGTAGAACAAAATGGCGACAGTCTTTGGTGAACGGGACAGTTTAGAGGCAAAGTTGTCATGTGACAAACATGGCGGCCATGGTTCTGGACGAGTCCAACTTTAACCAGAGAGCTGTTGTCATAGATGAAGATAGTTGTATGTGTAACAGATATTTTAATGATCAGCTGTTGAGTAACAGATGTGATCAAAACATAACCTAACTTCAATTTTGGGGTTATGTTTGTTTGTTTTCATTGGGGTTAAGGTGTTGTAATATTTTAAAATGATAATTTAATTAATTAAATAAGTAAATGGATTGAAGATAGGAAATAATAAATAATTGTTACACAGTAAAGGTATTTTTTTTATTTTAAAAATAACTTAGAAATATTTTTGTCAAAATTAAATTATTATTTTTCATTTTTTTTGTTTTCTATTAATAAATTGTTTGTAAACGGCTTGCACAGAGGCAGCACGTTACAAAATGGTGCCCGAACAGCCTGCAGCACGTTACAAAATGGCGCCCGAACTTCTTTACCACAAACGAAAACACTGGGAAGGATGACTTTGATGGAATCATAGTGGTTGGCTGTATTTCAAGATTTTTGAAAAAGTTTTAAAAGTTTTAAGGTTAATAAATAAAATTTGTAGAAGGTTAATTAATAAATATACGATGGCAGAACTAGATGATTCTGGTATTTCGATATTAAATCATTCAACAAATGATAGTGTGTTAGAAAATGAAAATAAGGTAAACGCAGAAGTAAATTCTGTTACAAATATGGAAAATAAAGTGGAGGTTAACAATGCATCAGGAAACAATGATGTTGGTGTACTTGAATTTTTGAAACAATTTAGACAAGATTTTGAAAATTCTAAAATAGAAACTAAACAAGACTTTAAAAAGTTAAGTGAAAAATCTGATGAGTTCAGGTTAGAGGTCAATAATAAATTTGATAATTCTAAAAAAGATTTTGATAAATTAAATCAGAAATTTGAGGATAAGTTCAGTGAATTTAGACAGGAAGTTAAGGATGATTTTGTTAAGTTGAACTCTAAATTCAAGAAAAATGAAGTAGCAATTGATAGTTTAAAAGTAGAAGTAAGTACTTTAACAAAAAAGTTTGAAGTAAATAAAGTGGAGACTGACAAAAAAGTCAAAGCAGTTTCAAATGAAATGAAGGGTAAATTTAAGGCAGTTGATGATAAATTTATTAAAGCTAGGGATGCAGTTAATGAGAAATTTGTAAAAGTCAATGAAAATTTAGTACATACTAATAATAAGATTAAGAAATTAGATAAGAAATGTGATCAGGTTGAGGATAAAGTTGTAGAAATGTTAAATTCTGAAATAGGTAGTGTACAGAAAGATGTTAAGGAACTTAGAGATGAGTTTGAGGTTAGGTTAGAAACTAAATCTGTAGTTATGTTAGGAGAAGCAAAAAATGAAACAATAATACCAAATTTTTTTAATGAAAAGAGGGAACCACACCCTAAGACATTTATTAAGGCTTTAGATACCTTTAATAGGTATAGAAATGAAAAATGGGAATATAAATTAGTTCTCATTAGGAAATATTTTAAGGAAGAGGCAGGTACTTGGTTTGATGTACATAACCAAGAATGGTTAGGATTTGAGGATTTTAAACTTGCGTTTCTAGAGAGATTCTGGTCGCAAGACAAGCAAGAAAACTTGCGTATGAGAATAATGTTAGGGAAACAATATACAGGGCCTATCAAAGATATACATAATTATATCATTAGGTTACATCATCAAACGCAGTTCTTAGATCCACCTATGTCAATGGAGACTTTTACGCGTCACATAGTGAAACAATTACCGGATGAATTAAGGGTAGTTATTTTAGCAGCGGCACCTGAGAACCTTAGTAAACTTGAGAAAATAATTATGGATTGGCAGGAAAGTAATAAATATGTCCAAGATAACAATAAACAGAATAGCTTTGACAGGAATAGGCAAATACAAGAAATTAAATACAATTCACAAAATCAGAATAGGTCACAATATCAAAACAATAGGTTTCCACAGGGTTATAATAATAATAATGGGCAATTTCAAAATAGGATGCCACAACAACAATTTGATAGAAGTATGCAGCAACAACAACAAATGCCTCCGCAAGGCTATCAACAAAATAGAAATTTTCAGGGAAATGTACCACAACAAGGTTACACTAATGGTAGGCCTATGCCGAGGCAGGTGAACGGTGACCAGCAAAAGGGAAACGAAAGGAGACAATAGTACGTTCGGCTGGGATGCTATTGTCCAACGAAAATGATAGGCCGACTGGAACAAAAGAAGTTTTTAGTTTAGATAATCAAGATGTACTAATAGACGAAAGTAATTACACTGACATTAAGTCACAACCCATAAAAGGAGAAATTATAGAAATTGAGATTAAAGTTTTAAATAGAAATTATAAGTGTATTGTAGATTCAGGTTCAGAGATAACCGTAATTAATGAAAACATTTTTAATGAATTAAATAAATTAAGTAAAAATAAACTCATGCAGTTGCCAGTATCGAACTTACTTATAATGGGAGTGACTGGTGTCAGGAGTAAGAGAGTATCGAAACAGATTTGTTTAGAGGTACAAATAGGCGATACAAGTGTACTAATGAATTTCCTTGTTGTAACGGGGTTGAATTTAGATTTTATTATGGGATGTGATTTTTTGGGGAATAGCAAGGCTAAAATAGATTTTGAAAATAAATTAATTAATTTGAAAGTAAATAATGTAGAAATTTCAACGAAGTTCATTAGTAGGCTAAAAGAATCTTGTGTGTATAATTTGAAAATATGTAAAGAAATAGAGCCTAAAGTGTTTTCAGAAATAGAAAATAAGGGTGAATTGTTTTGTCAACTAGAAGATACAGCTTGTGCATATTATAATGAGGTAGTGCATGATGATAATTCTGAACTAAATAACGTAGAATGGGAAAACATTGTAGATAAAGTGATGGAAAACACAAATTTAGAGTGGGAAAATAATAGAGAAAGATTAAGGGTAGTGTTAAACCATTTTCAGGATATTTTTTCTGACACACCAGGAAAAATATTAGATTTTAAAGCAAAACTTAACATTGATAATAGTGTACCATTTATAAATAAATCTTATGCAGTGCCTCATTCTAAGAGAGATGCCGTAGGCAAAGAAATAGAAAGAATGATAGAGAATGATATCATTGAAACATCAAACAGTCAATATTCTAACCCTTTGGTATGTGTAATAAAAAAGGATGGTTCTGTTAGATTATGTTTAGATGCTAGGCAAGTAAATAAACTTATTATTCCTGATAGGGAGGCACCTGAGAATATCGACGACTTACTTCAGAAATTTGAGGGGGTTAAATATATTACTAGTATAGATTTGGTGAGTGGGTTTTGGCAAATTGAGTTAGATGAAAATAGTAGAAAGTATGTAGCCTTTACGTTTAATGGGAGAAATTTGCAATTTAAACGATTACCATTTGGGTTAAATGTAAGTACATCGATATTCAAGAAAGGGTTATCTCATGTCATGGGGCCAGATGTACTATCATTTGCAATTGTATATGTAGATGACATCTGCATAGCGTCACGCACCTTTGAAGAACACATTGAACATTTAGCTAGACTTTTTTATAGATTGAGACAGTTCAATGTTAAAATTAAATTAAGTAAATCAAGTTTTTGTATGAGGGAGATAAATTTTTTGGGGTACGTTATTTCTGAGGAAGGCATCAGAGCTGACCCAGATAAGGTTAAAGTTATAGAGTCGTTTCCAGAACCAAGAAACTTAAAACAACTACAAAGTTTTTTGGGACTGTGCAATTATTACAGAAAATTTAGACGTGGCTATGCAGAGTTAACTGCACAATTTAAGCATTTGCTAGGAAACAATAAACTCAGTAAAGACTGGTCTTGGGGTAATAAGGAGAGAACTGTGTTTAACAAAATCAAAGAAGAATTTTTGGATTGTGTAATTTTAAAACAAGGATGCTTTAAAAAGACACACTACATGAATACTGATGCATCAGATTTAGCTTTGGGGGTTGTTTTGTATCAAATTAATGGGGATAATGAACATATGGTAATAGCTTTTGCAAGTAGAAGCCTTCAAGATTTTGAACTTAGATACACTATTACCGAGAAAGAATTATTAAGCATAATTTTCGCCTGTAAAAAATTTAGGAGTTACATTTTAGGCAATAGAATAATTGTAAAGTCTGATCACAAGGCCTTGATGTTTTTAAAGAATTGTAAACTCACTCATGGTAGATTATTAAGATGGATGTTGTATTTGCAGGAGTACAACTTAGAAATTGAGTATTGTCCTGGAAAAGATAATGTAGTTGCAGATGCATTATCTAGAATTGATAACCAAGAAGTAGTTAGAAAAAATGAAGAGGGTGTGATCAAAATTTACAATTTACAGTTAGAAAAACAACTTAAACTTAGAGATAAGACCATGAAACAATTGTTTAAAAATTTAGTTGCAGAACAAAGACTTGATACTAAATATCAAGGAATAATAAAAAGTTTGCTAGAACAAGGTGAAAATTATGATAGACTAAAGAAATTTTTTGTAATATATCAGGATGTTTTATTTAGAAAATATAATGAAATGGATACTTTCAAGATATGTATACCAACAAAGATGATTGATACAATTATAGATGATTGTCATGAAAGATATGGTCACATAGGAGGTGGAAAATGTTATCGTATTTTGAGGGAAATCTTTAGTTTTCCAAAACTTGAAAAAGTAATCAGAACAAAGCTAAAAGTTTGCGATTTGTGTCAAAAAAGTAAAGTCAGTAATAAAAAGCAAGAAGGCCTAATGATTAACATTCTGCCAGAAAAACCTTTGGATTTAGTAGCAGTTGATTTGTTTGGGGAGTTGCCTACAGGCAAGGGGGGGGTAAAGTACATTTTTGTGGTATTAGATGTCTTTTCAAAATTTATTAAATTATATCCAGTAAAGAGGGCGGTTTCTAAGATATTAGCAGAAAAAATAGTAAAGAATTACATGCAAGAAGTTGGAAAACCTAAGGTTGTCCTTAGTGACCATGGTAGTCAGTTTCAGTCGCAAGTATGGTACGAAACACTAGGCTGGGAAGGAATACACATACGTCATACGTCAGTTTATCATCCACAGAGTAACCCTAGTGAAAGATGTATGAGGGAACTAGGAAAGATGTTTAGAATATACATCCATGAAAAACATAATAGGTGGCCTGACTACGTAGACTTCATAGAAAGATGTATTAATTACTCAGTACATGACTCAACGAACTTTCCGCCATATGAACTGATCTACAATAAAAGATGTCCTAGGATCTATAATGAATTGTTGGATTTCCCAGACAATAAGGAATTAAATAGGGAAGAAAGATTGATACTAACAAAGAAATGTTTAAAAATCAAAGCTGAACAAAGGAAGAAACAACATGACAAGAATGTCAAACCAATAAGGTATGAAAAGGGAGAATTGGTGTTAGTGAAAAATCACTACTTATCGTCGTGCCTAAAAAAGGAAATTAAGAAATTCTTTTTGCTCTACAGAGGACCATACAGGGTCAAAGGTGTAAAGATGGAAAACGCATATGTACTAGAGGATATGCAAACGAAGGAAGAAATAGGTACTTATAATGTGGTAGAGTTACGGAAGTACTACATTGCAAACCAAACTTCTACGCCGACGTAATTTATTATTAGGTGTTAGACTTTAAATAATGGCAATGTTAGTAGGTTAATACATTATTAGATAAGTACTCTATATAATTATAATATATAAATGAATATTGTAAAATGATAGTTATGATAACTTGATTTGTTAAGAATATTGAAATATGGGTGTAGCCGGGTGTGGCTTAATACGTCATTGTTGTAGGTCACTAGAGATAGCAACATTGAGTCACATCTGGTGATTTAAGGGTAAGACGTCCCTAAAAAACGGTCAAGTAGCTGGTGTACATCCTAACAAGGTGTACACTAGTGATTTCAGGTTGTTGGGTCCTTAAAAAACCTTCTGAATTTCGATGTTGACCAGATGACGTGTCGCATCATGTGCACAATCCATATGATTGTTAGGTTTAGTAGTGTACATACACGAAGTTGTTCTTAGTTTATAGTTAATTTTGCTTAAATTTCATAGGTTGTGGGTAAACCGTGAAAACCTTCTTATTGAAAGGTTGATCGATAGTACAGGTAGACTGTTATTGGTCAATCTTGCTTAAATTTCATAGGTTGTGGGTAAACCGTGAAAACCTTCTTATTGAGAGGTTGATCAATAGTGTAGGTGTTTTTAGGGGTACAGAGTGTCTCTTCTTTGTTGTGTACGTCTGCCAATATTGATCAACCTCGTTTAGTCTTCGATATCTCTTCTCTTTCTCCGTCCTTTCCGTCTTTTAATAAGAAAAAATTTTTTTTTCCTAGTTTGTTGTTTCATCATAAAGTTCATCTAGATGAATTTAGAATGGTAAATAACATTATCATTCCTACACAATCAATATTCAAAAATGTCTCTATTTCCTCATATCCTTATTTTTCCCTCTCCTGATCCATTGACAGGAGAAGGGTTGTCCAATCCCTAAAAAACATGTCTATTATATCCGTCTTTCACTGCTGATCTTACGGTCAGATCCAATCTTACATACTCCACCATCTTATACATTCAAGAAAGAGAAGATAAATTCATAGTTAATAAAATTTTGTTTCATTTGAATGATTTAATATTTTAAAATAAGGTAACCGAGTTTTTGAGGGGGTTATATAAAAAAGTTGGCAAGTTATACAATAGAATGAATGATGTAT
>JAGFPH010006994.1:50292-60996 GCA_018207615.1 Philaenus spumarius | reverse complement strand
TCTCTCAGTGTAAGCTTTTTTCCAAAGCCAGTTTGTGGCTTAAACGTAAGTCGAAAATTTAAAAACTAACAGCATTTTGTTAAAAGAAAATTAAATTTTAAACAAAATTGTATTCTTGATTTTTTCCGTATCTCTAAAGGTAAGCTCACAAAATGACCGTAAACTTCGAATTTGTTAAAAATCGATCAAGTTTTTGTATTTCAACCATGTTTTTATACGTTTATGCTAAACCAATTCAAAAGTGTTCCATAGCTTTTTTGTAGATAAAGGTTTAAAGAATTCATATATACCAGTATAAAAAATTATTGAAGTAAAATTAAGAAAGTTATTAGCTGAAGAAACAATCACGTTCAGTAACGAAAGAAAAATGTTTAACTTTAGGCCTACATAAAAAGTATTAAAAATTATTGTAATTTTTTTATAAATGTAAAAAAGTTTCGTAATTTAGTTTTAAATAGAATTGTATAAAAATATTGATCAATTTCAAATTTCTTATTTTGAAAACACCAGTTTTTATGTTCCTACTACAAGACTGCTAACAAAACTAGGCCTGTTTTGAATAGTAATTTAGGAATATATCATTTGCCCAAAAATGACATATTATTATAAGAAACAGTAGAGGATAAATAAATCACAGAATTGAACTGTATACCTGTAAATTATCATTGTAAATTTCATAAAAGTATTTGACTTAACTTTACTTGAATTACAAAATGAGATGAAACAAATGAAACCTCGCGGCGATAAAGGACATACAAAAAATGACCGTAGGACACAGTTGAAAGTGTTGGTACATGGGTTGAGATCACTATCACGACGTTTTAACATCGTTTGTTTTCATTATTTCTAATATTGGAATATGATATGGAACTTAAGTTAACTTATGATACATTGTTAAGTTTGAGTTATTTAAGTATGTTAATATTTAATTGTATGTTGTCCCTCTATAACGCGTTATTTTTTGCTATCTTACGCATTATTAACCTAAATAAAACATAATGCCTCTAAAAGAAAATCTTTAGCAGTTAAAGCTCAAGAAAAGAAATAAAAACGAGGACTAGAAATCCCGGAATCGCGGGAATTGTAAATAATGTTTCACTGGCTAAACCTTGTGCTTACTTCCTTACTGGAACACTATTTTTAACCTAAGCTCAAAACCACATTTGTTATTTCAACGAGCGAGGTCTACTGTTCACAGAACTACCAGTTTAATTGTTTTCGAGTATTATTTTATCCAACATGCTGAATGTTTGTGTTTTGATTTCAATATTAACTTAAACAATTCCGTACAGTCTTTGTTAAATAAATAAGGAACGTATTCGGCGATGTAACACAGTGAACTGCAACACTACATCAGCCGGTCACAGACTATACTTTGCAAAACAAAACATCGGTCGTTCTAAGCTAATTGTTGCGCCCATAAATTGTCCCCGCACCACCCCCGAACTGTACAAAGGCATAAAAAGCAGCCGTTACCCCCCCTTTCACCCTTTTACCGCCCCTGAAGACCTAATTGAAGCACTTTCCCCGCTCATAAATATGCGCATCCGATATGTACAGTCTGAACCGAAACCTGGTGTCCGGATAAAACTTTGTTTCGATAGTTTTGTTCCACGGAAATCTGCAAAGTTTGTTCCGATCCTTCTGTTTGTATTTTCATTGCGTGTGAAAAACGCAGAAGAAATTGTGCCTTTGGAGGGATTTAATTAAATATTTTACTGTTATAACGGACATTTTATTCAAACAAATTTTTTTGTTACGTCAATGTGCACGTGACAGTACTCTTTTCTAAAGTTCGGAAAAGCAATTTTGATCGGTCTATTTTGAAATAACTACTATTTTCCTATAAATTAATGGTTTATTCATATACTCCTACAACCTCTATGTCAGTCCGTTTGCTATATTACCCGATTTGGTTTATAAACATTTTAAATTTCAAACAATTCTATCACGCAGCTGACTTAAGCGGATTTCCAAAATTAAGTTTATATGTTTTGAAGTCTCAACCATTTGGAAAATTGGTCTACTCACGAAGACTGAATAGCTAGCTGAGTGTAAGAAATTTTGTTACCGCCTTTTAGATTGTGAAAAGCTAAAAAAATGTTCGTAAGAGGTTTTGCCTGCCGAATTGCATTCGGAGGATGTTGGGTGATGACTCCCAAACCATTAATATGGTGTTAGCATTCCTCCATCGGTTGAATGTAATTGGAAACATTTGAAAACAACATACATTTACTTACGTAACTTACATACCATGTTTAGATTTATTACTTGTTATATTAATTAGAGTTTTATTCATTGTTATGTAACAGGGTCCTTTAGAGCCCTGTGACAAGTTGTTATTGTGTAATTACTGTTGTTATCGTTGTTATTTTATCGTCTAGTGTCTGTAGAGTGTGTAAATTAAAAGTTTGATTTTATAGCTGTGTACGATAAATATTAGTAGAATTTGTTTCCACCTCTACCTCGCGGTCTCGGATTATGTACTGCTTCGCTTCGCTCGCAGCGGGCAAACACCACGGCCGTCGCGTCGGCCTCTGATCAGAAATTGCCGCCAGGTTGATTTTAACCGGGCACTTTTATGGTGTTTTACGTTTTGATCGATTTTGAGGTAACCCGGCACCCGCGCCTTATAACCCTATAAGGCGGTGCAAAAATATGACATGTGCGGAATAATCTCCAACAACAGAACATTTAATTCTAGTAAAATCTCCAATACTTTCGATAAATAAACGGTATCAGTTAACTGACACAAACTTTCTCCCAACTTACTGTAGTCAAAATAATATTGTTTTTAATCATTTTATTTACTACTTTTTAGAAAAAAAATAATATTCTACCTACGTCAATCGTATAAAAAACTTAGGCCCTCCGCACACGGGTCGACGCTCGAAGTGGTCGACGTGACTCCAGTCCCTTACGTCTCTCCCCTCCACTCAACTTCCTTCGTTGTGGCATTGAGCTCCGCAGACTGGTCGTCTAGAACCGCAAGGATCCTCGTCTTGTGCAACTCTCGTCTCTTGCGATTGGTTTGGAACGGGAAACTTCGAGCGAGACGCACGTTTCTTCGTCATGGAGGTACTTTTTATTTTATTTGTTTGCTTTGTTTTTGTGCTAAATTATTTTTTTTTAATTTAACCTATGTTACCTCTAATAAATGTTTGCAAAGAAAAAACAATTTTCAATGTCAAATTTTCCTGCATTTGCCACCGTGATTTTTTCTGACGTTTTATATTTTATTGATTTATGTTTATGTTTGTGTATTCGTAATTATATACAAAGATAAACATGAACGAATAATTTAATATAATAAAATATAAAATAAGTCAGAAAAAGAAAATCGAGGTGGCAACGGCAGGAAAATTTGACATTGAATAATTGTTTTTTCTTTGCAAATGTTATATTTCCATTGTGCTGTTGATGAGGTGACACTGGTTGATTAATAATGTACTATGATTGAGTTAAAATTTAAGTTCAAAAATAATTTGAGTTTTTTTTACTTTTTTTGAAATTTTATATTGTAAATATTCTAAAATAAAAATGTTAGTTGAAAACTGAGGTGGTCCCACATTTTTGAACGACAGTGTATATTGTTTGTAAAAATTCTGAAAACATTGAATTTCTTTCTCTAGGTGTTTAATGTCAAATTCGTTGGAGAAGTGGAGAAATACCCTCAATTGTACAACTATGCATTGAAGGAATATTCCAAGAGGGATGCGACAGAGAAAGCCTGGAACCAGGTAGCAACGGAAATGAAAATGTCAGGTAAGAATGGAAAAAGACCGTACTACTTGATGGAAGCTATGCAATTTGCGATTCCATTTATGAAAGTGGCTGGAAACCCGAGCGGGAATTTTCCTTCTTCATCCCCAACACCTGAAGGAGGTGAGGTCGATGTTGGTCAGGAGGAAGAAACCCTCTTGACAGAGGATTTTTCTTCCCCCGAAATTGCTTCCCCTGTGATTGGTTCCCCTGAAATTGCTTCGCCAGCAACTACTCAGCAGGACCAAGCAACGCCAGGACCAAGTACTGACACTAGAGGACCTCATGGCTACCCAATCAGAAAAAGAAAATTAGGACGAGCACAAGGAGATGCAGAACAAGCATTCTCCGAATATTTTGCTGCTAAGAAGGCTAAACTAGCTCCCAAGGAAGGCAGCAGCAGGGAGGAAGGGATACGGCATTTCTTGCCAAGTCTAATGCCGGACCTCGTTCAAATGAACGATGTGCAGCTAAGAAAGTTTAAAAGAAGAGCGTTGGAACTCGTAGAGGAAGTTGGCGAAGAACCTGTTGTTGAGTTTGTGCCACCACAATCTTATTCAGGCTCAGCAGGGTATCCCTATGGATATCCACACTACACAATGTTGGCTCCAGCTCTACCACAGCAGACACCTGGACACTCACATTCCACTGACGAGGGTTCTATTCAAGATATTTAGATTTTTTTTTATATATATAAAAAAAAATTTCATGTTATTGTAAATTGTATTTTTTCTATTAATTTTTGTGTATTGGGTTTATTTGGTAAATTGTGTTTATTGTTAATAAAAATATTTGTACATAAATTTGAAAAATTAAATAATATCTTACCTCAAAGTTATAAGTATGCGTTCTTCTGAATTCACACATTCCCTTATATTGGTATCCGCATATTGAATAGCTGGACTAATTATTCTTACTAGAGTAATGTATGATTCCTTTCGCATTCTATAAAATGATAGAAATTTAGCGTCACTTTGTTGCAGTTCTCTTGCACCAACGAATAACCGTTTATGAAAATTGCGTTCAATATAAGGATGCACCCATAATCTTCGTTTATTCCTTTTCATTTGTCGGTACCACAAAAACATTACAATGTCCTCCTCATCACTTGAACTTGAACTGCTCATTGTAAGTTTATACAAATTAAACTAAAAATGCAAAAATACCGTATATTATTAATGCTGATTAGAAATATACAAACATTCACAGATCGAAATAGCCATTTTGATTGATATTTAATAAAAAAAAGGTCAACGAATGCACTGAGTACGTTCCTGGTTGGAAGATGCGAATAAACTGAATCGACTTGTGTGCGGAGGGCAATCGCTTGTGTCGCAGGGTTCGTACATGACGAGCACGACGCGCGAATCTCTCGACGCGTCTTCGATCGACCCGTGTGCGGAGGGCCTTATTGTCCCAGGCGGGATTCGATCGCGCGACCTTTGAATTACTGGCCGTGCTCGCTACCGTGGTGCTACCCCGTGCGGCAGCTGCCGCGGTGCTAGATTGACAACACAAACTTGTTTATTTTTAAACATTTCGCCATAATTATAAAACGCCGAAGTTTTGATTAAAGCGGGTGGTGTCATTTTGTTTGGCATCTTAAGCACTATAAATACTGAAAATTTGATCAAAATCGTTAGAGCCGTTTTTGAGAAATTTGCATTTTTGTCGTTTTTTATGGGTTTTTTAGTGGTAAATTACCCTTAAAAATTAAAAATTCCAAAAAATGAAAAAAACGCCTGGAGATGTTAGGGTTTACTACCTACAAACCAAATTTCATGAAAATCGGACCAATAGTGTCCTCTCTGGTCGTGTATACATACAGACAGACAGACACCACTCTAAAAACACTTTTTTGGGTTCAGGGAGCACCAAAACAAAAATTCCACTAAAAATATTTTTGGGTTCAGGGAGCACCAACACAGATAATTGCACTAAACAATTTTTTGGGGTTCTGCAAACACCAAAACAGATAATTCAACTGAAAATTCAAATTCGAACATTTATACGAAAACAATACTTTCTCCATATACTACGTATAGGGTGGAGAAAGTAAAAAACGTGCTGCCGGTTGTTGGGTTTTTGAAATGAAAACTTCTTTAGGCCCGCCGAGCACTTTTTGGATGGGGTAAAATATTCGAACTCGCGGCCCATGAGGCGCTTTGCGGGTTTGCACCTCGACCTTGCGGACTGCATTGCTTCGCTCGCAGCGTACAAACTCGGCCGTCGGAAAAATTCGAACGCGAACCGGGTAATTTTATGGTATTCTAAGTTTTGATCGATTTTTGGGACAACCAAGCGAGCTATAAGACCGTGTAAAAAACATAATGTGCGGAATACTAACCTACACTAATTTGTAAAAAGAATATAGTAAGGAAAATCTTAAAATATAGTTACTTTAAGTCGAAAAACGTGCTTCCGGTTGTTGGATTTTTTTCGACATAGACAACCAACTTGTGAACCAAATTTGGATCTAATCGGGCTTAAGTTCGGCGTTAGAGTGCGAACACACACATATATATATATATATATATATATATATATATATATATATTGCTTAATGGCTCCCCAAAACGTGTTCCAGGGACCATGAACGGTGCTCATTTACTACTCCCGACCTTAGTTCTCACCACAAGTTTCACTGCATCTTTCCTATGGAAATTCGCGAATAACAGATAAATATACACGGAACTGATTCCACTTTAAACGAAACCAAACGCGCCTAAAGCAATTACAGGTGGAGCGTAGCGCAGCACATTCCGACGCTTTGCGTATTGAGCGTCGCTAACCAATAATTTCAATCGAAACTTTTAATTGCTGAAATATTTTCACTGCATCAGTGTTGTTGTCTGGTCGCCGTGGAGGTGGGAGGTTGCACGTGCCTTTACAAAGAGGGTTGTACCACCCCCACCCCACCACTCACGTCCCTTACTCTGTCAGATGTGTTCATCTCGGGGACACTTGAAGAGTAATTTCTTAAAGGGTCTTAGATGTATTTATCATACTGTTTGTATTACGTTGTACTTTCATTATTCTTTCTTTTTTGTTTTCGTTTCGTCAGACAGGTTCTTTATAATTTCAGTCGAATTATTATATAATATACATGAAGATTGTTTCGTAATTACGTCTTGCAAATTCAAGATACTGTTCCTTGGGTCTGTCAAAGCTCTGAACTTTTATACACAGTCGGTGTAGGTTACAACTACCAGTAATTTGCAATACGGCTGATTTTTTTTTTTTCATAAGTACATTAAAGTATGTAGATTAACATAAAAAAAGTTTACCAGTCCATCGATTTCCCAAAGTCGAAAAAAAAAATCAAAATTTTTTCCCGATTATCCTTAATATTTCGACCTGGGATGAAGATAAAGAAAAACAAAATATACCACCGTGTAGGGGAAGTATTTTTCAATAGGTCATGTGTATTTCTTTTCTCCGAGCAACGGTTTGTCTGAAAAAAATTCGACAATGCAGGTATGTATTTTGCAGCAGGGGAAATCACTAAAAAGGGGAAATCTCATTCATATATGAAGCGTTAGGTCATTCTATATTGGCCGAATTTTAATATATCGAATTTAAACTCGACATAGGAGTTAACATATATATTTTAAACATTTACGCTGAGTCTCAGCTTGTTATCTTGAAAATGTCCCGATCTAGAGCCACTTGACTTATCAATGGGTTTCGATTTTAGGAGTACCGGACCCACGAACTCATTTTAATCTACATACTTTAATGTACTTATAAAAAAAATCAGCCGTATTGTAAATTACTCTAACTTTTGGTCTAAAATTACCCCTACCGACTGGCCTAACACGTATTAACCTAAGATCAGTTTGTGATTATGAATTATTAAAGATTATATACTTTGCACTTGTTCGTTCCAAGTTGAGTTACGGCGTGTTGGTTTGGGGTGGTACATTCCTGTCCACACTAATGTCCGTCGTAGTATCACAAAAACACATTATCAAATCAATGCTCTTTAGATCAAGAACTGATAGCTCTGAGACATTACTCAGACTGTTGGGTATATTATCTCTTCGTAGAGTTTATGCCAGGACGGTATTTATAAACAAAGTCTCTGTGCGCAAATCTTCAATGGTCTCTTCGCGTAGGGAAAGGTTCTGCATTTTACCAAAATCTAGGCTGACTTTTTATAAAAAAAACCTGCTTGTACCACGCACCAAAGTTTTTTAATTCCATACCATTAGATATAAAACAAATTCATGGAACCAAAAAATTTTTGAGAAAAATTTAAAATTGGTTGTTACAGAGTGATAATGTTGAGGACATCTTCGACTGCTTAACATAATTTATTGAATTAAGGGAAGAAGGCAATGCTACCATTGAAGAAACAACACTGTGTTTCTTCAATGATGCTACTTATATATTAAGAGGGGGGGATTACTCTGGGTAGAACCGAGTTATAAACAGTTAAATCACTTTTTAAGTTACGAGTTTAGGTTAGGACAGTCTCTTGCTCTTATTTTTGTTGCAATTTTTTGAAGGTAAACCCAAAAACTGGCTTTACCAACGGGGTTGCCTAATTATCTGTCTTTTTGTATTCGGTTGGCATTTCATATAAATTATTGTACATGTTATGTATTTAATTAAACTGTATTGAACAATCAAAACACTTATGTACAGTAGGATATAAGTAGATATTATATTATGTATATAATTGTATATAAGTGTTTATACCTAAGTATATATGTATTTGTATAGGAGATTGTATTATTAAAGAGAAAATAAAAATTAATTCATTAATTCACTTAAGTTAGGAAATGCTTCGTTTGAAATATTTCACTCAAACGCGTTTCAATCACAATGTCGTCATCTTCAGCGAAGCCGTAGCTCTACTGAATAAAATTCCAGTTAGTTACATTTCACTATTGCAGTTCGTGCTCTACTGAAGATGACGACGTTTTCGTCGAAACGCGTTTGAATAACGAACGTATTAGTTTTTGAGATATCGTGTTTTATTCCACTAACCGTATCTTCTTATTTCTACTTTAATATTTCCTTACATGTAGTAAAGTTCTCTTTGGTCGTTTCGCTCCCTCACCTCGGTGGTAAATCGTAACGAAGCTAATGCAAACAGATGACTGTTTACTTAGGTATTTCACGAAATATTCTGTCGTAGAAATAAATTTAGCTGTTATTGAGTTTCTGATCTTTAAATATTTTTAACGACGCTATTATAAAATGGGCGTATTGAAATACGTTTATAAAAAAGACTCCTAGCTAAAAATACAAAATGGCTATTACGTTTTCTTGTTTTTATAAGTTTTTGTTTTTCGGTTGTTTAACCTATTAACATTCATTATGTATTGAATATAATATGTAGTAATCGTTGTGCCAATCACTTAATCCAAATCGCTGTTGAAACTGTATGCTGTTGAAGAGCTTGAAAACTGTTAACTGTACGACAAAATCGTTTTTAATAAAAAAAAAAAAATAGGTAAAAATAAGACCGATCTATGAAGGAAAACTGAGAAAACAGTGGTATTTTGGACCGGTACGACTAGTAAGAAGAAGAAGAAAAACCCGAACAGCTGAACACATTTTCTTGAATAGTAGCTAAAAACAATCTCGATCAAGTAACATTTAAATAAAAAAGAAGAAATTAAATCAAAATCGGTTCATCCGTTTGGGAGCTACGATGCCACAGACACAAACACAGATACACAGACACACAGATACAAACGTTTGACCTATAACACCCCTCTGCGTCGTTTTTAACTACTGAAATTTGCGAAACCATTTTATTAGCGAATTTCCATAGGAAAAATGAGCTATTGCAGTGGCTCTTATGGTAAGACCCAAGGTCGGGAGTAGCAAATGAGCACCGATCATGGTCCAAAGAACTCGTTTTGGGGTATCAAGAAAAATTTATATGTATATATGTGTTCTCACTCTAGCGACCGCATTTTAAATCCGACTCGGTTCAAATTTGGTACACACGTTAGTTGTCTACGTCGCTCGGACGAGTTCGTCAGCCAAAAAAATCCAACAATCGGAAGCACGTTTTTTGATCGGAAGTAATTATTTTTTTTTAGAATTCTCCCACGAAAATGAAATTGTTTTTGAGATTTTTCTACAAATATAAATGTAGGATGTTTTTCTGTAAAATTTTTTTACGCGACCTTATAGCTCGCTTCGTTCAGACACAATCGATCGAAACGTAAAATACTATAGAAGTAGGCTACCCGGTTCAGAGCCATGTGGTGGATTCTACCGTGGGTTTGGCGTGCGAAGCACGCAATGCATTGTGTATTGAAGATACTCCCAATACGGGGGTTGGCGTGCGAAGCACGCAATACATTGTGTATTGAAGATACTCCCAATATGCGGAATGGCGTGCGAACCATTTTACAGCTATTCAGCACCGTCGTGAACAGACCTATTTCCCAAATTGTTGGTTGAAATCCTAAAACATAGGCCTACAAATGTAATTTTGGAAATTTGCTCAACTCACGTCAGCGGTTCAGCTGCGTGGTCCAATCATTTTATATTAGAACGACAATATTGTTGTAACGTGAATGGTTTTGTAAGATGAATTCCGTGTGACGTATTCAACAAAAAACAATTAAAACGGCTGCAATTTTCTCAGCTTACTCTTTTTTAGCATCTTCATTTCTCGACAGTTGATTAAAATATATATAAATACTTCGGTAAAAGTTTACTTTACTTTCGCCATCCTTTCCTTTAACCACGGATGTGAAAAGCTACCTGGTCCCTACCTAACCTTGCCAAGTTGGTAGCTGCGGTATTGGTTCAGTATATGTGCCTGACTTAAAATTATGTTGAGTTTTTTCTAAACAAATCAGCTGTTTTATTTATAATATACAACAACAGATGTTCGAATCATAATACAGTAAATCTTTTTTGATGATTTTTGTTTGCGTTTGCTTGTGTTATTCTAACATAGGCTACAGA
>JAGFPH010006994.1:39131-50192 GCA_018207615.1 Philaenus spumarius | reverse complement strand
GCAAACAATACACGCGATCAACTTGGCAAACAAACAATTGAATTAAATACAGTTTTCTTAGAGAAACAGCATGGCGTAGTTGTGTGCTCGTTTTTTAATTAATTTCTACATATGTAAGTTGGTTTGTCCTGGACTAAATGAATGACCGGTTGACTCGGAATCAACCTTTAGCAAAAATTACTTAAGATACAACTAATGACAATTTTTAAAGTCATAGACGCACACTGTGAAAGGATTTTGGAAAATTATTGCTTTTAAAGCGTAAAAATATCGAACATGTTTGTTTACATTCATCACCATGGCAACCGACTCAGCAAATTTAGTTTACATACGACGTTATGTAATTTCAGTAACCAAATTATTATTATAGGAGAGTGGTGTCCTAAAAATAACACACAAATTATTGTACAAACCAAACTATGTCGCCCTCCTCTCTCCACAATAACAACATGTATGGCGCTTAAAATTTCTCGTGAAAAACAAACAATGTACATTTTTGTTTTGACAGGAACTAGGGCGCTGTTGTTGTCACTTTTCATATTTAATATTAAAGAGTTCATTTCCAATATCCAGGTACCGGTAACTACTTGATTGATTGATGACGTTTCTTATCTTTGTTTAAATGACATCTTTTTCGTGTATTATAGTGACGCGTTTAGGGTCTTCTAATAATTTTCAGACAAAAATGTAGATTACTCGGTAAGATTAACAATGTAAATTGTTTTTCTATAACTGCACCTAGACTCTATGAGGAACTGCCAGATAAAATTTTAAAATGTCGTAAACTAAACAAATATTAATTGCGATCCCTCCAACGATGTTGGATTTTCTCGTTTGATGGAACATTTGTGTGCGTGTGTGTGTGAGAGAGAGAGATGCAGGAAGCAGTTTCGAGTTTGTGTGTAGAAGAGTGAAGAGTGCAACTAAAATTTAGATACACAAAATATTATCAGCATTTGTTTTATATACAGGGTGATTAAAAACTACGCGGCTATATCTCGTAAGATCATTCTATAGCTAAAAAGAAGAAAAAAACGTTCATACACACATAGGTCCGAAAACGCTTAGTTAAAATTATGTACGCCATTTGTTTTTTTTTTACAAAATAATTCATAACTAGAAAAGTGTTTCACTGATTGAGTTCAATCTTGGCTTGAAGTTTAACCTAGCAATGATCTATCTCAAGAAAAATAATTCGACCACGCAGCTGGTCAATGGCTTCGCACGCCATTCCTTGTATTGGGAGAATCTCCAATACCCAGAGTATTGCGTGCTTCGCACGCCATTCCTTGTATTGGGAGAATCTTCAATACACAAAGCATTGCGTGCTTCGCACGCCATTCCTTGTATTGGGAGAATCTCCAATACACAAAGCATTGCGTGCTTCGCACGCCATTCCGCATGTTGGGAGTATCTTCAATACACAAAGCATTGCGTGCTTCGCACGCCATTCAGTGTATTGGGAGAATCTCCAATACACAAAGCATTGCGTGCTTTGCACGCCATTCCTAGTATTGGGAGAATCTCCAATACACAAAGCATTGCGTGCTTCGCACGCCATTCCGCATGTTGGGAGTATCTGCAATACACAAAGCATTGCGTGCTTCGCACGCCATTAAGTGTATTGGGAGAATCTCCAATACACAAAGCATTGCGTGCTTTGCACGCCATTCCGCATGTTGGGAGTATCTTCAATACACAGAGCATTGCGTGCTTCGCACGCAAACCCCGCGTATTGGGAGTATTTGCAATACACAATGCATTGCGTGCTGCGCACGCCAACCCCATGGTAGGATCCGAAACATGGCTTTGGACCGGGTACTTCTATGGTATTTTACGTTTTCATCGATTTTGGGAGAACGAAGCTAGCTATAAGGTAGCGTAAAAACAAAAATGCGCAGAACAACATCCTACATTTATATTTGTAGAAAAAAAACTCAAAAACAAATTCATTCTCGTAGGAAAAATCTCAGAAAATAGTTACTTTCGGTCAAAAGACGTGCTTCCGATTGTTGGATTTTTTTTGACTAACCAACTCGTCCGAGTGACGTAGACAGCCGACATGTGTACCAAATTTGAACCTAAGATGCGGCCGCTAGAGCGTGAACACATGTATACATATATATATGTGATTTTTAACGACACCCTAAAACGTGTTCTGGCGACCATGACCGGATTCATTTGCTACTCGACCCTGGATCTTACCATAAGTGCCATTGCAATAGCTCATGTTTCCTATGGAAATTCGCTATTAAACGATTGTATCCATTGATGCGTTTCAAAATGGCGGCTGTTTGAAAATTGCAATTGGTTTGTTCAACCAGGCATCCTCTACCGACGCAGTAAATACAACAATTCCGTATGTACGTACGCTGCCATTATCTTTAACTTAACTATTATCCTTTATTCGATTGTTTTAACAGTTACACCAATCCGATAGGGAATCAAAATGGCTACAAAAGAGGTGTGTTGAAAACGTATGGTTTTTTTTGGGGGTAATTCAGGTTTGACATTTTCAAACAGCCGCCATTTTGAAACGAATGATTTCATATAATCGTTGATTTCAGTTAAAATAGATCATTGTTAGGCTGAACGTCAAGCCAAGTTTGAACTCAATCGGGTCAAAACGTTGTCTAGAAAATTAGTTAGCAGAGAAAACAAAATGGTGGATAGGGGGAAAACAAAGCGTATCCTAACACACGGTCTCTCGGATATTTTCTCATTCTTATGTGCTGAGTCATGTCCTAGAATATTGCAGAGTCATTAAAAAACACCCTGTATTAACCCTTTAGTAACAAAATTGCTCGACAGGCGGAAACGTTTTAGCTGAGCGAAGCGTTGTTTGGAGATAGTTTCTGCGCATGCTTTAAACTCACTCTTGCAAATAGAGCGGCGTTTCGAGCGAAGGTGCGCGGCTCACCCGAGTCGGCAAAACTTTATACTAACTAAATACTACAAAACAAAAGTCCTCTTTTTTAAAAAAAAAATTCGCCGACGTTTTTGTACAGAAGCATCCTCGTTACGAACACCAAACTCAGTTTTACACAATTTATTTTGTATTTAATTAGAGTAGATTTACAAGTTTCTAGTTTGAGAAAGTTTTTTCCTAAAGCAAAGTTTGTGAACAATAATTGAAATTTGTCAGGCTTCAGTAACTCTTGCAGCTAATTAAAACTTTCAATATTATTCTTAAACGTAACACTTTTTTAAATAACAATTTTCGCTAGCCGGCGTCTTTTTGAATTAATTGTACCATCTTGTCAATATCACTAGACCTTATTGTACCAGCACACAACACCCTTACACCAAGTCCGTCGCCATATTTAATTTTGTACATTCGATACTGGAAATATTATGTAACGGTATTCAATTTCAAGGCAATATACATAGTTCGACCGCGCGGCTGAACCGCTGACGTGAGTTGAGCAAATTTCCAAAATTAAGTTTATAAGCCTATGTTTTAGGGTTTCAACCGACAATTTGGGAAATGGGTGTATTCACGACGGTGCTGAATAGCTGCAAAATGATCCGCATTTTGGGAGTATATTAAATACACAAAACATTACGTGCTTCGCACGCCATTCCGCACATTGGGGTATCTTCAATAAACAATGCATTGCGTGCTTCGCACGTCATTCCGCATTTTGGGAGTATCTTCAATACACAATGCTTTGCGTGCTTCGCACGCCATTCCCCGTATTGGGAGTGTCTTCAATACTAAATGCATTGCGTGCTTCGCACGCCAACCCCAGTATTGGGAGTATCTTTAATACACAATGCATTGCGTGCTTCGCACGCCAACCCTGCGGTAGAATCCACCACATGGCTTTGAACCGGGTACTTCTATGGTGTTTTACGTTTTTAACGATTTTGGGGGAACCAAGCGAGCTATAAGGTCGCGTAAAAAACAAAATGTGCAGAATAACATCCTACATTTATATTTGTAGAAGAAACTCAAAACAAAATTCAATCTTGTAGGGAAAATCCAAAAAAATAGTTACTTCCGGTCAAAAAAGAGCTTCCGATTGTTGGATTTTTTTGGATAACCTACTGGTCCGAGCGACCTAGACAACCAACATGTGTACCAAATTTGAACTAAATCGGACTTAAAATTCGGTCGTTAGAGGGCGAACACACACATATATATATAATTTAATGACACTCCAAAAATGTTTTCTTTGGACCATGATCGGTGATCATTTACCACTCCCAACCTTAAGTTTCGCCATAAGACTCACTGCAATCCCCCATCTTTCCTACGGAAATTCACTGATAACTTCTCCCTCCAAGCCCCTACCGATTCCTGCCCTCCATACAGATTGTCCTGAAAATGTGTGATTGTGAATTATTGTTTAACTAACTATGAAAATTCTTGTACGATTAAAAACGAAAACATGGGTCACCTATTTATGTATGAACTTTGTTCTTTAATTTCACTAGTAGAACGTGTCCTAAAAGTTGTCCAGTTACTCCCCGAAGCGAGAAATAATGTAAATATCTAATCTAAATGTGATAACCTTTCTTGGAAAATAATTTCTTTTACAATTGTGTTTTGATGAGAAATAACTAACTAGCGCGTTGTGACAGATTTCCTTTTGTACCAGGAAACTAAAACCTTTCCAAACATCAGGTGTACAGAACGCGCTAATGCTTTTGTCTTGTATTGGAATAGGATCAGTCAGGGGAAACGCACATAAACAAACTCCCGAAGGTTGATCTCGTTTGGAATGTTCAGGAGCGATGCGTTCCGAGAGTAGATTCGATATCGGGAAACCAGTTGGCTTAGTTTAAGTTTAAAAGTAAAAATATAGTTTAATTTTTGCATGTTTTGTGCAAACAACCTTAAGCACGTTTTATGAATGAAAATAACTATTTTTTTAGATTTTTCGTACGAGAATTTAACTTTTTCAGAGTTTTATCTGACAAAATAAAAGTAGGATATTATTCTGCACATTTCTTACTTTCTCCACCCTATACGTAGTATATGGAGAAAGTATTGTTTTCGTAAAAATGTTCGAATTTGAATTTTCAGTTGAATTATCTGTTTTGGTGCTCCCAGAACCCCAAAAAATTGTTTAGTGCAATTATCTGTGTTGGTGCTCCCTGAACCCAAAAATTTGTTTAGTGGAATTTTTCGTTTTGGTGCTCCCTGAACCCAAAAAAGTGTTTTTAGAGTGGTGTCTGTCTGTCAGTCTGTCTGTATGTATACACGACCAGAGAGGACACTATTGGTCCGTTTTTCATCAAATTTGGTATGTAGGTACTAAACCCTAATATCTCCAGGCGTTTTTTTTCATTTTTTTGAATTTTTAATTTTTAAGGGTAATTTACCCCTAAAAACCCATAAAAAACGACAAAAATGCAAATTTCTCAAAAACGGCTCTAACGATTTTGATCAAATTTTCATTATTTATAGTGCTTAAGATGCCTAACAAAATGACATTACCCGCTTTTATCAAAACTTCGGCGTTTTATAATTATGGGGAAATGTTTAAAAAATAAACAAGTTTATGTTGTCAATCTAGCATCGCGGCAGCGGCCGCACGGGGTGGCACCACGGTAGCGACCACGGCCAGTAATTCAAAGGTCGCGTGATCGAATCCCGTCTGGGAAAATAAATTTTTTATACGATTGACGTAGGTAGAATATTATTTTTTTGTTTTGTTCTAAAAAGTGATAGATAAAATGATTAAAAACAATATTATTTTGACTACAGTAAGTTGGGAGAAAGTTTGTGTCAGTTAACTGATACCGTTTATTTTTTACACGACCGTATAGCTCGCTTGGTTCCCCCAAAATCGATGAAAACGTAAAATAACCTAAAATGTACCCGGTTCAAGTCTACGTGGGGGATTTTACTGTGGGGCAGCTTCCGATCCGAGGCCCAACGGCCAAGTCTGTACGCTGCGAACAGTCCATAAGCCGAGCCCTCAAGGACGAGGTGCGAACTCGCAAAGCGTGTTTTTCCACTGCGAGTGGTACGAAGCAGCACTTAAGCCGCGACTAGAGGCTGAGTTAGAAACAAATTCTACTAATATATTTCGTAACCACATAAAGCTATTCCTTCGTGAGAAGGATAATTTCCCAAATATTTGGTTGAAACTCTGAAACGTAGGCCAGTCGGTAGAGGTAATTTTAGACCAAAAGTTCCAGTAATTTACAATACGGCTGATTTTTTTTTTATAAGTACATTCAAGTATGTAGATTAACATAAAAAAAGTTTACCAGTCTATCGATTTCCCAAAGTCGAAAAGAAATCGATTATCATTTTTTTCGATTATCCTTAATATTTCGAGCTGGGATGAAGATAGAGAAAAATAAAAAATACCACCGTGTAGGGGAGGTATTGTTCAATAAAAAAGGTCATATGTATTTATTTCGTCCGAGCAATGGTTTGTCTGGAAACAAGTCGAAAATGCAGGTATGTATTTTGCATCAGGGGAAATCACTAAAAGGGGACATCTTATTCATATATGAAGCGTTGGCTCGTTCTAAATTGGCCAAATTTTAATATATCGAATTGAAACTTGACGTAGGAGTTTAAATATATATTGTAAACATTTATGCTGAGTCTCAGCTTATTATCTTTAAAATTACCCGATCTAGGAGTCGATTTCGATTATCGATTTTAGGAGTACCGGACCCCCGAACTAATTTTAATCTATTCCAGTTTCGTCAATTTTTTTAATATCAACACCAAATTTGTTTTACAATTTGAGTACACCAGTATAAATATTCTTAGTAAGTATGAACGATTTTTTTCTTGTTATTTTTAAAAACGAGGCGCTTGAAAATAGTCTTCTGTTTTACCTATCTCGTTTTAACTTATAACACTTTTGGATTTAACGACTCCATTTTCGACATTTTTGAACATATCGATTTAAAAATTGTTACAGAAGTTGTTTTTTGCTATACTTATTTTAAAAACTATATTTTCAAAAATGACTAATCAGCAGCTGATCAACTCAAGCGTTTTCATGAAAAATTTAAAAAGGTTTAAAATTATACTTTTTTAATTTAATTGTGTTTTTAAAAGTAAATGATGAAAAAGGTTTATACTCCTTGAACTTGTTTGAATATATATATTTAACTTGTAACAAAACTTTCAGGTTGATATTTTGAAAATTTTCTAAACTGGAGCCGATTAAAATTAGTTCGTGGGTCCGGTACTCCTAAAATCTAGAAACCCATTGATGAGGCAAGTGGCTCTAGATCGGGTCATTTTCAAGATAACAAGCTGAGACTCAGCATAAATGTTTAAAATATATATTTTAACTCCTACGTCAAATTTCAATTCGATATATTAAAATTCGGCCAATTTAGAATGAGCCAACGCTTCATATATGAATAATTTGTCTCCTTTTAGTGATTTCCCCTGCTGCAAAATACATACCTGCATTTTCGAATTTTTTCCAGACAAACCATTGCTCGGACGAAATAAATACATATGACCTTTTTTATTGAAAAGTACCTCATCTACACGGTGGTATTTTTTATTTTTCTCTACCTTCATCATAGCTCGAAATATTAAGGATAATCGAAAAAAATGATAATCGATTTTTTTTCGACTTTGGGAAATCGATAGACTGGTAAACTTTTTTTATGTTAATGTACGTACTTTAAGGTACTTATAAAAAAAAATCAGCCATATTGCAAATTACTGGTAGTTTTAACCTATACCGACTGGGCTAAAAGTTAATTTTGGAAATTCGCTCAAATCACGTCAGCGGTTAAGCTGTATGGTAGCATTATTTCATATTTTTTGTCCGTTTAAAAAATATAATGTACAAAAAAAATGTGTGCTTAAATAACTATGTGTACTAAGATGTAGATAAACCGGCAGTATATTTAAAAATGGCTGCCAAAGCGGCCGTCGTTGTCAAAAATCAATATTGAAGACTGTAATGCTTATAATTGATATTAGATAAATATCTAAAATTACGCAAACGAAAACTTTGAGTTCGTATTTCTAATAGTACTCCTGTTCACTAGGCAGGATGAGCTATTGCAGTGAATCGTACGGTGACACCTAAGTCGGAAGTTGTAAATGAGCACCGATCATGGTCCCCAGAATACGCTTTGAGGTGTAATTAAAATGTGTACATATATGTCTATAATATGTCTTCGTATGCATTTTATGTGGTCCACCGATATGATCCAATTTCGGTACACACGTTGTTTTTCTAAGTGGCTCGACCTTAAGGCAAATAGTTTTGAGATTTTTCGTACTAGAATAAACATCTTTTTGGGGGGGGGGGGGGGGGGGGGTTATCTAATAAAATAAATATAGGTGATTATTCTCCACATTTTGCTTTTTCACACGTGCTTTATAGCTTCCAAAATCGATTAGTACGTAAAAATATTCGGTTACAATCCAGGAGTGGGATTTTACCGCAGGGTGGATTCTGTAACGAGGATGACGGCCAGGATGCTATCCACTGCGAGCGAAGCAAAGCAGTAAAAAATCATAGGCCACAAGGTCTTGGTGCAAACTTACAAAGCGAGATTTCCGCCGAGCGAAACGGAGAAGGCTTGAGCCTGGATTGGAGGATGAGTTGCAAACGAATTCTACTAATTAAGTAGCCTACATACACGCAGGCAGCTATTCAACGTTTTCAACAGTAGACCAATTTCCAAAATAGTTGGTTTAAACTACAAAAGCATATAAACTTTATGTTGGAAATTCGATCAACTCACGTCAGCGGTTCAGCTGCGTGTTCGAATTATTATCTTTGTAATTATCTTACACGAACTTTTATAAATCCCAAGCATAATTTAAAAAAAAAAAAATTTATAAAATAAAAAAAAATAAAAATACCACTTGTTGGAAGTGATGACTTCTATGACTACGGGGATTTTTAACTCGGTAAATGTGTACAATTTTAAGGATTATAAAACTGTAGGCCTATTTGTTAAAATTGTTTATTTATATCCGTTATTATATATTTAAAGGAAGGTAAAAGTATTATCTTTTAGTTACTTTTTATTTCATATTGATAGATCAAATGATTTAAAAGTTGTTAGTATTATAGTAAAGAAATTAATAATCAAATATGATATACGAAGATGTACGAATGTTTCCGAAGTTAAACAATAGATATCTCTTCTTTAAATTTGCATAAACGAATATTGATGACAAACGGTTGTTTTTCTATACAGTTTATAACCTCAAAGCAAATCTTATAACGTATAGAAACCTATAGAAACCTATTAGTTGTATTACTAATATTTAAGACTAGGGGAGACACCTGCGTGCTCCGCACGACAACCCCCAACGTAACCTTCTAAAAACATATGTTTTATTTATAATAAAGGTGTATGATTAATAATAACCTCAAAACTAAGCTGGTAAATAATGTTAAATGTTCAATTTAAATTATTTCTTATATTTTATAACAGCAGTTATAATAACGGTTAAAAGAACCAGCGAGGCTCAGGTCTACTCTTTAAAATCCTAACCTAAAAGCTATAAATACAAAGAAAATTGCTTCAAATTTTTAAATCAGCTGTTAATGGAAATATTGGAGCAAATATATTATCCGTTATTTTATTCAATTGGTTGCTATGGTAATAAATGTATATACATCCTAGGCCAAACCTAAGAATTTTTCCGATTAAATTTATAAATATTGAAATAAAAAAAGGTTTTTATCGAAATGAATTATAGCCTATGTGACTCAAGGATAGTGTAGCTTTTTATTAGTAAAACTATTTTTTCAATCGGTTCAGTAGTGCCAGAGATTACACCCTACATACAAACAAACAAACAAACTTTACCTCTTTATAATATTAGTTTAGAAAATCAACTTCACAAGAAATTTGAATGATTGAAGTTGTAAACATAACCCCAAAATATAATCTACGCTGGGTTTTGTTTAAGAACTACAGATGATGGGCGAAATCAGCTGTTAATTATATTAACTAATTATTATGTGTTATATTTGATTGCTGCGGTGATAAATGTAAATGTATTAAATATTCCCTCCCCACCCTCTGACTTGTGTCCACGCATAAAGTTTGCGTGACGCGAGATTTCAGAAAAATAGTCAAGCAAAAGTGTCCAACGGACCAATAGAAGTTATCACAGAAAAATGTATTTTACACGAAACAAGGTTGTACGGTGCGAGCGAAGCGAAACAGTCGAAAATCAAAGGCCGCAAGTTCGATAATCCGAGTCCGCAAAGTCGAGGTGCATTGCGTGCGGAACGAAACAACGCGTGCGCATTGGTTTAAGGTGAAAACAAATTATACTAATATATTTCCTACACGAAGGCAGCTATTCAGCACCTTCGAGAGTAGGCCGATTTCGCGAATAGTAAGTTAAAAACCTAGTACATATAAATTTAATGTTGGAAATTCGCTCAATTTACGCCATTGGTTCAGCTGCGTGGTGGAATTATATGACTATGATTCGGTGAATAAATGATGAATGAATAACTAAAAGTAACTAGTAATCTTAGTATCATGGTTTAGTTTCAGAATTCGTTACTACAAACATTTATAAGAAGACGAAAATGTATGGGTTTTATTTATTTCCTATGGATACGGAAAATAAAAGACACAACCTTACTTTAACCGGTTCCATAAAAGAGTTGGAAGAATTATTCCTAAGCGGCAGATTCGTATTCAGTCAGTTTCTCAGGATTAAAGTCGATCTAGATTCATTTTACTTTTAATGCAGACTCCTGCATCTGTTGAATCCATTCTGTCGGACGATTTCACTCGGCACCGTATTTGAAGTAAATGAAAAACTGAACACTGATGAGCCAACAACTTCCTACCGGCGCTGTGTTTATTGGAATCAGACAGTCGTAAAGTCGAAGAATTACTTCGGAGGAGTAAATTTAAGTTGAAACGCGAAAACGTTGACATGTAACCCAGATGTGACCGGGAAACTTGATTTGTAAATTTTGAAGAAACGCAGTAGCGTGTCGTTTTTGGAATGTTTGTAACTAACACAAATGAAACTAATTTGGTTCTGTAAAATGGGAAGACGATTTACAGCCTTTAATGATTTTTTAGTGTAAGTAATTTAACTTAGCTCCTCTTTTCATATTTTGA
>JAGFPH010006994.1:19039-30392 GCA_018207615.1 Philaenus spumarius | reverse complement strand
GCCGAAATAGTTTTTCCTATGTAAGTTAGATTGGTACATTAGACTGAGTATATTAGCCATATGATTTTGTAAATGTTACATACGAAGATGTACGAATGTTTCCGAAGCTAAACGAATAGGTATTTCTTCTTTAAATTTGGTAAGCGTTAATATTATATTGATAATAAAAGGTTGTATGCATTTTATATTGTCAATGGCAATTATATAACATATTATTATAGCCTACATTAGGTTATATACAAAATACAATTAACATTCAGACATTACAAGAAGTTTGGTTTGATTGTAAACATAACCTCAAAGTATAATCTAGGCTAGATTTTGTTTAGGTATTACAGATGATGGTTGACATCAGCTGTTATAATATTTTGTTACTCTCGGATGTACCTAGGCTCGTAATTAATTACAGGAGTTGATTTAGTTTTTAACTTTCTAACAGAGCATTGTTTATCAAATTGTAACTGACAATGTTTAATGATTAAATTTGTATCTTATTTAATCCTGGAAAATATGACTTGTGTAATGGTAAGTACGTACTTTAATGTTATAATTTCTTGAAATCCCACTAACAATACAATTAAATATTAATATAATTATTTAGTACTACATTATAGTACAAATTATTGTTATTATTAATTAGTGAAAAAACGCAAAACATAAAAATTATGCAAATATATGGAAAAAATATTAATGAAAAATATGGAAGTACCTTCGTGTGTTTGTGTGTATATCTGTTTGGAATTAGAAAGAATTATGCCTAAATAGGAATCAGTGAACAAAAACGTAATACGTCTTAAAGAAATAGAAGTGCACAATCATTGTAAGTAAATTATGTCATTACAATGTTGATCAGCCGTTTAAAAAAAACTGCAGAGTAATGCTAAATAGAAATTTTAATGTTACGACTGGTTTAGTGGTTCTCTTGGAATAGTGCAAAATTTTAAATATGACACTGAAGGTAAATTAGAATTTGTTCAAGTAATGTTTGGAAACAGGTGTTATGATGTTGAAAGGACACAGTCAAAATTTGAGCTATTTATAAAAGCCTTTATTTTTCGTAAGCAATTCCCTTTAACAGTTGCATATGCCATTACAGTGCATAAATGTCAAGGAATTTCAATAAATTCAGCTATTTCAGATATTGGCAAATCTATCTTTGCTCCCGGTCAAACGTATGTACCTCTTTCAAGAGTAACAACATTGGCTGGTCTCCAGCTGATAAATTTTGACCCATCTAATTGTAAAGCTGCTAAAGCTTGAATTATTGAATATAATAGACTGCGGAGCGAATACCGGAAAGATATTCCACACATATCGGTCCATCAAAGTAGGTTTACTTCACGCAAAGGTATTGTATTTAAGGAGGGCAAAATCAAATATTTTAAGGACCAAGAGATCATGCTTCAAATAAATGACTACATCCCAATTTCGGGATTCAGTAATGGTGATGGAGTTTCGTGCTATGCAAATGCAACCTTGCAGGAACTTTTCATATGCAGGCCCATTATTCTAGAATTGCTTGAACTGGACGGAAATCCTCCTATGAAGATATTGGCAGCAGGTTACTTCTCAAATGTAGGCCTACTGAATTGTAAAGACTTGTGTGATCAACTTGGTGTCCCGTTTACTTTAGACCAGCAACAAGATGCAAGCGAATTTTGTTCAAACTTAATTTGTAAATATTATATTTTAATTAAACATTTTGAGGTGATTTTAAGCACGCTGGTAAAATTCTCCAGATGTCTTTGTGAATTTCGGCGACAAGATGAGATGAATTCGTATTTGCCGCTGTCCATTAACACCAACAAAGCAACTATATCAGATCTGCTGAATCTTCAAGATTGGGACAACTTGGATAGTACAACTTGTCCATCATGTTCATCTGTTGGAACACAATTGCAAAAAATTGAAATCAAAACTGCTAGCCAATTTCTTATATTTAGTTTGAAACTATGGACCAATATAGGAAAAATCAAAAATTTTAAACTTAATTCTCTCCCATCAAATGTTGTCAAAATCAATGAAAGCTCCTACATACTCAAAAGTGCAATTTTTATCATGGAGAAACTATATCTTCTGGGCACTATACCAGCATAATAAAAAATCAAAACCAGTTTTATGGTGCTGACGACAACAACATATTACAAGATAGGTGGCCAGGCAACTAAAGATATATATATCATTATATTTGAGAAAAAGAACTAATGAATTTTAAAGAACTAACTAACAGTGTAATTCAAAAGTAAAATAAAGGTGAGCCACCGTTTTATTATAATCAATATTATTAGAATTACATTATCATGGTGAAAATGTTTCTTTAATGTGCTAATATAATTGATAAATAAATAATACATGTTTCTTGTTTAACGTGTTTCGTATTTTATCACATTTATTATATCTAGGAAAAGTAATATTATAGTAAAATAATAAGCAATTTCAGTGTCCATTCACAAAATATATACGAATATACCTAGGAAGATGTAATTTTGAAGCGACATAAAATTTAATTATCAAAGATGCATGAATATATTTATATTTAGGTGTTAATATATATCGGAAGTAATTTCAAAAGAAAAATTATTTTCGGCCCAAAAATGCCGCCTTAGGAGCCGTTCCGGTCAATGAGGCTTAAAACAAATTAACAATTTTATTTTCACAAAAAATAATAACTAATCAAAACCTGTTTATAAACTTTACTTAAAATTTGATTTAAAAGATTACCAACCTCATATAGGCCCTAAAATAAAACAATACCTTTGTTTCATAATTATTATATTTGTATTATTTAACAAAAAATTATGATATCTCCCCAAAAAAACACTTCGCGTTAAAAAAGGAACGCCAAGAAAGCTCTTAAAAAAAAGAATGATATCATAAATAGGTCGCCAATATTAAGTAAATATATGTACGAGTAACTATGTAATGATAAACTAATAATATTCTTTGAAACAATATATATTAGGAGATTAAAATTTAAACGAAAAACTTTTCCGCTACAATCAATCACATTTACTCGTGGAATGAAAATATGAGTTAAAAAAAAATATAAATTAAACTTTTAAAAGAAAATATAGTAGCCTATTCAATGTGGTGCTTTCCTCGTTTTCTCTTATTACATTAAAATTGGCTTACTGCTTTCCTTTTCTCATTTTACCTCCAAGATACCACATATTGGCGTGGAGTATCTTGAAAACTTAAATTGCCTTGACAACATAATCAGTACTCCACGCCAATGGGTATAATCTTGGAGATAAAATGAGAAAAGGAAAGCAGTAAGCCAATTTTAATGTAATAAGAGAAAATGAGGAAAGCACGACATTGAATAGGCTACTATATTTTCTTTTAAAAGTTTAATTTATATTTTTTTTTAAACTCATATTTTCATTCCACGAGTAAATGTGATTGATTGTAGTGGAAAAGTTTTTCGTTAAAATTTTAATCTCCTAATATTTTTATTGTTTCAAAGAATATTATTAGTTTATCATTACATAGTTACTCGTACATATATTTACTTAATATTGGCGACCTATTTATGATATCATTCTTTTTTTTAAGAGCTTTCTTGGCGTTCTTTTTTTAACGCGAAGTGTTTTTTGGGGAGATACATTTAACTTTAATTTGTCCATCTGTGGGCAGGTAGTACTGTATATAGAAAGTGAAACTTTGAAAAATAGCAGCGATGACGTTTGCTGCTAAGAAAGCCAGAAAAAATGTATTTAGCCTATGCATATAAAAAAATTATATTAAGAAAACTATTTTTATAATTTTAGCAGCATTAAAATTATTACTACTATTATTTCCAGTGGATCCTTGAAAACATTTTATAAAATTGCTTTCTCTATGAATTCATAAATGACTAATTTAAAAAAAATATTTGTCAATGTAAATGTAAAGCTATAGTGCTACATAACTTATTTACAACATAAAAGTATTAATTATTGAAATTCATCCCTATGGGTTAACATTTAACGGCAACAAGAGGCTCCTAAAAGACAAAGCGCGACGAGCCCCCAAGTATGTAAATCAGCCACTGAATGAAAGGGTTAAAGGGGCTTGATGAACACTCCGTATATTAGGAATTTAAATACAACGACACTTTTTAGAAAGTGAACAAGTACAAAATGTTTTTTTGAATCGTACAACAAATTTTGATTCTTCCTTCCAGACACACTACCTTTGAACTTACGAAATTCAATCAAGTAAGTAGGGACATTATTGTGATTTTTTGTAACGTTATGGTTGGCTGGACAGACTCTCCTTTAAGTAATGGGTTTTACTGCAACACAACTAAAGGGACACAAGGAATCTATCATTCACGTGCGTAGAAGTGATCTATCGATATTGATGACTGTACGAGTTGTTTCTACATCCATCTTTACACAGATACAACTGAGAAGTGGGAGTTTAACTCGTGGCAAGGGTTCCGCACCTGCATCCGTTCGAAAGTATTACCAACGTTATAACATCAATCAACTATACTCCGAATTATGTCACTATATAGACAAGCTACAGTATTAATATTTTGACTTAGTGTTACAGATTTAGGTGTTATAATTTTTATCATTCTTTACTGACCACTCCATTATTAATCTCACAAGGAGTCGTACTTATTAGCGAATTTCCATAGGAAAAATGAGCTATTGCAGAGGCCCTTATGGTAAGATGGTCGGGAGTAGTAAATGAGCACCGATCATGGTCCTCAGAACAGGTATTAAGGGTGTCATTAAAAACAATATACAGGGTTAGTTAAAAGTCTGGAGAAACCCCCTTAACTCTCACCGAGCATTGATAGAAAATCCAAACCCGGGGGTTGTTTATAGGTCATAAAAGCACACTTCCCCATGTATAGGGCAACTTTGCCCCCCAACTCAAAATCGGATTTTTTGGGGGCTACTCATTTTTAAATGTAAACCCCTAGTGTGTGACCCCTCATTTTGTAGATCTTGATAAAAGAAAACCAACAGCGCAAACTAGAGGTCTCTATCTCATCCCTATCAAAAACGCTGGGCGATAAACTACAAGGAAAATCAAATGGCATTGTAATGTGACGACTATTGGGAATTCCCAAAAGATAATCTGATTAGTAGAAACAAAGTCCTCAGAACAGTCCAGTCTTGTCAAGGTTTGGCCCCCATCAAGTCTTCAGAGGTTAACAATTGTCCGTATCCTTATCAGTCTCTTATCAGTACTGACCAGAGTAACTTAAATTTTCTGAACAACTTTACTATGGAGTTAACTGAAAGTGAACGGATTACAGTGTTAATGATGCGAGGTTACGGCAAGCGAATACGATCTTACAATGGAGCGACACATATTTATTCAATGACTCATTCCCTGAACGAAACCTATAACAAGATCTGCTGTTGAAACAACAATAAAACGGTTTGAAGAAACAGGCTCTGTTAAGAATCGTCCTAGGTCAGGAAGACCAAAATCAGCAACAACCGAGGAGCAGTGTTTGGAAGTTTTGCAGTCTATTGTTGAAAACCCACATGCCTCAACTAACTCATTGTCTACACAATTAGGGATTTCTCAATCATCTGTGTGTAAGATTTTACATCAGCATAAGTTCAAACCCTATGAAATGCATCTTGTTCATGAGTTGAACGAAGATGACTTCGATCGCAGAGTAGAGTTTTGTGACGACATGATGAGAAATATTGATAACGGAACAATTACACTAAATGATATTGTATTCAGTGATGAAGCTACTTTCTTGCTGTATGGAGAAGTTAATCGACATAACTCTAGTTGGTGGAATGATACCAACCCTTTTTGGGTTCAAGAACAACACACACAACATCCTCAAAAAATAAACGTATGGCTATAAATGATGGGAGGACGAGTTATTGGACCGTTCTTTATTAATGGAAACCTTAATGCTGAGGTATACTTATCTATGCTCCAACAACAAATTGTTCCAGCTATCCAGGCACCGGTAAATAATTTCGAACAAATTTGGTTCCAACAAGACGGAGCTCCTCCGCATTACGGCTTGCAATTCGCCAGTACTTGATAACGTTTTCCCAAATCATTGGATTGGTAGACGTGGATCTATTGAGTGGCCTGCCAGGTCACCGGACCTGTCGCCACTGGATTACTTCCTGTGGGGCTATGTAAAAGATAGAGTTTACAAAACTAAACCTCAAAATCTTGATGATCTCAGAAATCGAATCCAGCAAGAAATCCAACAAATTCCTCAAGAGACATTGCAGCGAGCAGTTTCACATTTTTACACCTCGTTGGCACATTGTCAAACCGCTGAGGGCCATCAATTTGAGCATCTCTTGTGACAAGTTATCCTTGCAAGTAACTGCTTAGAAATAAAATTGTAGCCAGAGGTTTTTGTTTCATTACAGTCTAATACAATTCCATTTGTTAATTCTCTTTCCAGGTTATCGCCCAGCGTTTTTGATAGGGATGAGATAGAGACCTCTAGTTTGCGCGGTTGGTTTTCTTTTATCAAGATCTACAAAATGAGGGGTCACACACTAGGGGTTTACATTTAAAAATATTGAGTAGCCCCAAAAAATTCCGATTTTGAGTTTGCGGGCAACGTTGCCCTATGCATGGGGAAGTGTGCTTTTATGATCTATAAACAACCCCCGGGTTTGGATTTTCTATCAATGCTCGGTGGAGAGTTAAGGGGGTGTCTCCAGACTTTTAACTAACCCTGTATATAATAAATGTATATGTATATATTTATGTATGTAAGTGTGCGCACTCTAGCGGCCGCATTTTAAGTCCGATTTGGTTTAAATTTGGTACACATGTTGGTTGTCTACTTCGCTCTGACGAGTTTGTTAGCCAAAAAAATCCAACAACCGGAAGTTCGTTTTTTGATCGGAAGTAACAATTTTTTGAGGTTTCTCCTATGAGAATGAATTTGTTTTTGAGTTTTTTCTACAAATATAAATGTTGGATGTTATTATGCACATTTTTTTTTACGCGACCTTATAGCTCGCTTGGTTAACCCAAAATCGATCAAAACGTAAATACCACAGGAGTACCCAGTTTAAAGCCATAAGGTGGATTCTACCGTGGGGTTGGCGTGCGAAGCACGCAAAGCATTGTGTGTTGAAGATGCTCCCAATACGGGGGTTGGCGTGCGAAGCACGCAATGCTTTGTGTATGAAGATACTCCCAATACGTGTTTTGGCGTGCGAAGCAAGCAATGCTTTGTGTCTTGAAGATACTCCCAATATTATTCGGAATGGCGTGCGAACCATTTTGCAGCTATTCAGCACCGTCGTGAATAGACCTATTTCCCAAATTGTTGGTTGAAACCTTGAAACATAGGCCTATAAACTTAATTTTGGAAATTTTCTCAACTCACGTCAGCGGTTCAGCTGCGTGGTCGAATTATTTTAGCTTCATTTCTTTATATGCAGTAGAAGGGTAAGCGATAAAATAAATTGAAAAAAAAACTAATTTCAGACTGAATTAAACTAAAATAGCAAAAGCCCTAACCTCAGCAATAAGGTTGTTTATGAACGGGTTTAATATGTTGCACGCTTTACAACCGAGTCTCTTGCTACCCCAAGAGTCAAAATTACTTTGTTTTTACGTCTCCCATAAAGCTAGAGAAACAAATTTATAGTATTGTAATTGGTGTAAACTAATATATTGCAAAGCAGGATTAAACAGGGTGTTACCAAAGTCTATTAACAGTCATTTTGCAGTGCATTTTTGGTGGACAAAACGTGCGAACTCCGAAATTTGTGCTAAAATCGCTTTCAAATGGGCTCAATAGTAACCCCTATGTTGCCACTGAATGTGCCCTATTTGAGCTATCGGGAATGTTTTTGTTTTTTTTAATCCTCGTATTTGATTCTTCTATAATTATACGTGAATTATGTACAAGTCACAGCAGCCTCACCATCCAAATGCCTCTCTCCAAATCAATCATAATTTCCGTAAAAATTCTTGTAAAAAATTGAAAAAAATTGTTACGTTAGGGGAAAAAACAAAATTAGGGAAGTTATGGTTTGCATTGGCATCACTATATCTCATCGCAGGGGTTGGCAAGCGAAGCGAGCAGCTGCAGAACCCCTAGCTTATAAATAAATAAATATAAATAAATTTATGTAATGCTATATACAAATCTAGGTGGTTACGTTTATTTCAATTACCAGCTGACCCGATCCGGCAAACAAAAAATATATTATATCAATAAATATATTACACTATGTATTTACTATGGGGATTTTTTGTAACTTTGACTCCCCCCCCCAAACCTCCCCTAAAATTTCGAATTTTTTAAAACAATTTCTTAGCAAGCGCCTAGGCCCCTAGAGGAATCTTCATACTAAATTTAATTCCAATCCGTTCGGTGGTTTTTTTTAGTAAATTCGACCCCCCTAAAACCCCCTCTAAATTTTTTTTTTTTTTAAACCTTTCTTAGCGAGCACCTAGGGCCCTAGGGGAAGCTACATACAAAATTTCATTCCAATCCGTTCGGTGGTTTTGGAGAAATCATGATTTAGTAACTTTGACCAACCCAAACCCCTTCTAAAATTTAGAATTTTTTGAAAGCCGTTCTTAAAGAGCATCTATGGCCCTAGAGGAAGCTATATATTAAATTTAGTTCTAATCCGTTCAGTGGTTTTGGAGAAATCGTAATTTAGTAATTTTGACCTCCCCCCCCATAAGATTTCAAATTTGTTGAAGCCATTTCTTATCAGAACCTACGGCCCTAGAAGAAGCTACATACCAAATTTCATTCCAATCCGTTCAGTAGTTTTAGAGAAATCGTGATTTAATAACTTTGACCCCCCCTCCAAACCCCCTAAAATTTCGAATTTTTTTAAAACCTTTCTGAGTGAGCACCTATGGCCCTAGAGGAAGCTACATACCTAATTTCGTTCCAATCCGTTCAGCAGTTTTTAAGAAATCGTGATCGGTGTGTCAGTGGATTTGGCTTGTATTATAGGCTAGATAGAAGATAGATTAGCCTGAAGAGGCTTAACGCTAAATCAAATGTTGCTCAGTTATATTAGTGAAATTTCACCCATTTGTTTATACTGTAACCTATTACGGAATTCCTCTGTTACCATTTTATTTGAACTCACCATAACATCACGAACTCATTAATAAACGTTATGCAATAAAATATCGTTAAACTTTACGACGCGTTTATTATCAATGCTATAAAATGTAACTCAATTGGAATCAATACCGTCTGCCATTCAATAGAGTCCGGTAAAATATACAGTGTGTTGCGCGTAACTGGGGCTTTAGTTCGGTATAAAATATACATCAAAGTGTACTGAAACAGCCGGTAAGTGTTGAGGGTTGGGGGTGAAATGGTTGAGAATGATTTAGTCAGCGTCACCGGTCGAAATTTACTGGCAATAATAGTTGTTTTTAATTTCTCACTATACTATAGTATAGAGAAAGTATAGTGATCGCAAAAAAAATCGATATTGAGATTTCTGTGGAAATATCCGTTTTGGGACCCAATGAGTCCAAAAACGTGTTTTTTTTTACAAAATATCTGTCTGTGTGACTGTCTGTATGTATACAAAGCTAGAGAGAAAACTATTCAATCGATTTCGAACAAATTTGCGCCAAACATGTCAATTAGGGCTGTATAGATGCGCGAAAAAAGTTTTGAAAATCAACCCCCTTTTTGGCCAAAAACCACCGAAAAATAAGTTATTATTTTTCTAATAAAAAAACTGCTCTAACGATTTCGATAAAATTTGGTTTATACGTAGCCCTTAATGTAACCTAAAATATGCGAAAAACAGCATCTTTCTAAAAATTCTCGTTTAGCTCATAATAATAATAACTGATTTTCGGGGGGTTTTTGGTCATAAAGAGGGTTATTTTTCAAAATTTTCAAAACCTGTTTTCGAGCATCTATGCAGGCCTAATTGACGTGTTTGGTGCAAATTTGTTCGAAATCGATCGAATAGTTTTCTCTCGATATAATAATAATAATAATATTTATTAGTTAATCTCCTACTTTAATAAATCACCTCTCCTACAATTATGAAGTCACAGTGAATCTGTTTAATAATGTAAATATGTTTGTGAGAAAGTACGTGCCAGTTCCGTGTACCGTTTATTTTTAGAGAAAAAACATTTCTCGCAACTCAAGCTCAGATTTTAACCTTTTCCTGTACTTGTTGCACCTGTAACTATTTTATTTCAATCATTATAAAAGTTCCCAAAACTTAATTCAGACGATAAGTTATTGGGTATACTCAAGCCTATTGCAGTATACTCGCTTGGTTTTCTAGTTTTGTACTCTGACGATAAATATACCACAACGTGGGTGTTTTTAGACCGACAATATAAAACAAAGCCTCCGAGTGCAACATTTTACACGTTCCGTTCCTTGTTTCCTTAAGGATTCGTCCTGAGTCGTCGGGGTGCTTCTGTAAACAATTCCTGTTCCGTTTTGAACAGAGTTTTTCTACTGAAACTGATGCACTTTATATTAAACACACCAAATTACTAAAAAGCCTGATATTTTCAGGTGTGCAATGATTTACACTGTCAATCGTCATGCGACCGCCGCACTTATCAAGACATCGTGGATAAACGCCAAAAATTTATTTTTGTATGCTTAATCGAACTGCGCTGTGCAACGATTTTGTGAATTTTATTATATGCGTTTTTTACTTTATTTTGATGTTCACGCATAAAACGTTTTAAGAGAATAAGCAACAAAGCCTGGAAGCTGGGAACATGTTCCCGAAAAGAGTAGCGAAGAACTACACCAAAACGTTCCAAGACTGATAACCAATTATATACAGTGTGTTTTGCGAGAGGTTTGCACAACTTCAGCAGGTGGTAGGAGACCTAACAAAAAGCTAAATTTTCATGTGAACATAGTTTAGGAAAAGTTTCGTTTTCCGATTGTGTTCTACAAAATAATTCATATCTAGAGAAATGTTCAAACCAGCGCTACAGAAGACAAGGGCTAGACCAGTTACCACTGTGATGACGTCACCGTGGTAACGCCTGCTCCATTCCCAACGCTTCTCATAAGTATTCTCTGCTACAATAATTTCAATTTCTATGCCAAGCTGTACAATTTGTATCATGCCCTATTCTTTATTGACACTACACAAAACAATAAGTAGACAGTAAACAAAGATGTAAAAAGAAGATAGGGTTACAATAAAACTTACTAATTTATAGGTAATAAACCGTTGTAGTGTACTAATGGTAGCATACTTTTAATTTGATTCTCCGAAACATTTCTGAAAACTAAATACGAAATTGGACAAAATGTGTCACATTATTGAAAATAATTGTATTTATTACAATAAACCACCAAAACTCGAATGACGTAATGCAGTTTAGTAAAACATGTGTAATACTTATAAAATAAAACACA